>JABUQX010098499.1:37500-42500 GCA_015478945.1 Trachelipus rathkii
TTATTATTATTATATTAATGAAATTGTACGCATGTTATTTTTTTATTGATATATTGAAATAAATTTTACTGATCTTTATATATATATATATATATATATATATACTTATATAACTCGACTCAATATATGTATATATATATATAACAACCTTAATATATAACTTATATACTATCTTATATATATAAATATATATATATATATATATATATATATATATATATATATATAAATAATAAAAAAAAATAAAAAATAAAAATAATATAGTAAAACTCTTTTTAAATATATATTATTCCCCTCTACTTATTATTTTTTTATATATATATATATATATATATATATATATATATATATATATATATATATATATATATATATATATATATATATACTCTTTAACTTCTTCTTCTTCAACTAACTGTATAACCAATATATATATATATATATATATATGCTAACCTTAACTATCTATATACTCTGCTCTACTTATATGGACATTCAGTACGATCTTTCTCCTGCAAATTTTGTGGGAAAAGAAAGAAAGAAAAATTTTCAACGGACGGGGAAAACAAATTTACATTTACTGCAAAGAAAGTAGTAGTGTAATAATTTATAATATTTAAGTAAGTTAGTTAGGTTAAAGTAATAAGTAAGTAAGTAGGTAAGTAGGTAGGTAGGTAAGGTAAGTGGTGTGTATAGTGTGTGTGTGTGTAGTAAGTAGGTAAGTAGCAAGTGAGGTTATTTAAGAGTAGATACATATCTTAGATAGAGACTTATCACTTCGCATAAAATGTTTATGCTTATTGGTTAAATAAAAAAAAAATTGGCACCTTTAATCTTTATGCTTGTTGGTTAAAAAAAAAAAACCTTTAAGTGGGAGAAATACAAAATTTAGTAAATATACCTTTTCGGTGAAAAATCGCTGCTGAAAGCATATATATATATATATATATATATATATATATATATAACATAACCAATTTAATATATACTATATATATATATATATATATATATATATATATATATATATATACTTACCTGCTAACTTATATATATATATAATAACAATATATATATATATATATATATAAAACTTTTAATAATTCCCGTAGTTGGTACTATTAGATACGAAGCAAATTCCCTAATATTATAACAAGCTACAATATAAGGGAATATGTATATAGTAGCCCTTAGTAGCCAACAATATATATATATATATAACCTTAGCCTTAACCAGCAGCAGCCTTATGCTGTAACATAACTTTATGGCACCTTAACCTTGCATAACCCAACCTGTACAGCAGCAACAACTGCTTGCCATAGCTGCTTTGCTTGCCAGCTGCTGCTGCTGCTCAGTAAGCCTGAAGGGCGTGTGTCGCACTACGAAAACGATACTAATCATTTTGGAAAATATACGTATCATTTGGAAAAAAAAAATTTAAAAATATAATGAAAAAAAAAAGTAAAAAGAGATGATATATTTTTTTCCACTTCACACTAAGCAGGCACAAGGAGATTTAGGCTATGGCGATTTATTTCCTTTTAAATTTGACTTATGTAACTAAAGTTTGTAAAACATCATAATTAGGTGAAATTAGGTTAAAACAAAAAATAATATCTAAAAAATACAATAGCTACAGAGAAAAGGAATACATTGCAAAAATGCTGGTCCAATTTTTAGTGCGGAAAATGTAGAAAAAAAAAAAAACAAAAAAACAAAAATATATATATATATATATCTCAGAAAACTACAATAGCTACAACGAAAAGGAATACATTTTGGAATCCTGGTAAAATTTTAAGTAGGTTAGCAAAATGTAAAAAATAAAAAAATAAAAAAATAAAAAAAATTATTGTTAATAATTATAATAATATGATTAGAGAGCCTATTTAGAGACCTTTTTATTGGTTACTCGTTAAATAAATAGACTATCTATTAAATTTTACTAAAGAATTCCCCAAGGGTATACCGCACCGATGGCAGGAGTCCCGGGGTCTCTCGGCCTTCCGGGGGGAACTACAGGGTAGGACTATTCCCTCCGGAGGGGTCTCCGTAACCCCGCTCTTTGGTATTTGGGTGTCGCGGGGGTTCCTCCACTTCTCCCGGGGTGTGGAAAACGTCCCCCCTGTGTTCCCCGTCATCTCGAGGCCCCTAATTTGCCGTGTAATACCTTTACAAATAATATATGTATAATTATATATATATATAGCAACATAACATAACACACTCAACTGCTATAACATATGTAACCAGCAACCAGCCAACCTTAACCTTATATATATATATATAACCTTCTAATGCTCTTGCTTATATATATATATATATTATGTCCCCCTCTCTTCCAAAAAAAAAAAGCCAATATTTATTTTATTTATTTATTATTATTATTATTTTTTGTTTTTAACTAAGTACAAAGGATTCAATGTACTTCCTTTCCTTTGTAGCTATTGTAGTTTTGAGAGATATGATTTTTATTTTTATAGTTTCCACCAATAAAATTTTGCCGGGATTCCAACAATGTATTCCTTTTCCCCTGTAGCTATTGTAGTTTTGAGATATAGATCTATGATAGTTGTGGTTTTTATACCAAATATCACCATATTATAAATATATAACTTATATATATATATATATATATATATATATAATATATATATATATATGCTAACATATATATATATATATATATATATATATATATATATATATATATATATATATATATTATTTATATATCTTTATAAATAAATTAATATCTTTTACTCTTTCTAACTATATATATATATATATATATATCAGTGAAGCTCATTTTTCAGAAATATTAATTCTTCTTTTCTTTTTTTCGTGTTTTATTATACAAAAAAAAAGGTACAAAAGAATTAAATTTCTCACAAATATTTAAATTAATTACTTTAACTTTCGTTGTGCGACATACGTTTAGACTTCCATTGTTAGTAACATATAGTAGCAATATATATATATATATATATATAACATATATAGTAACTATATATTTTAGATCTTGATAACTATGCCAGCATACACATACACCTGCTGTATATACATATATACTCATATATATATATATATATATATATATATATATATATATTCGCTATTGACCGGAGAATCGGGAATAACGCCAATTGTACCTATCTCGCGGTGGGTGGGTTTGCCAGCCTCAAACAAGGAAAAGAAAATTTAGGATCATGGATGATCTAATCTTATCTCTGATCACCAGAATGGTTTTCATAAGATGGGAACTGCTTGTCATATTCTTTTATTTCTCTTATCTTGATTATCTGATATTCGTCATTTTGTGAACCTTTGCTATGGCACTAGAAATTTAGAAAGATTTCAATAAAGCTCGGCACAAAGCCTTTATCTTCTTCGCTTTTCTCTTTCATTATCTAAAACCTCCTCTCTAACCTCCTCTCCTCTGATTTTCTACCAGTTCGATCTATTGCTGCTGATGTTGCCCTCCGCTGTTCATTCTTAAAATCTTTTAATAATGGTTTTTCTTAAACTTTTCTTCAATCTCAAACTTTTTTCTACTTTTGTATTAGTTACTTTCCTTCTTTCATTTCTCTTGTCCACTCTTATATTGATGTGATTCTTATCCACTCTTATATTGATGTGACACCATTCTTTATTACCTCTTTCAATTGAAAGACACTATAATCAACAGCAAACCACCAATAAATAATTGGAAGGTAACCATAGTGAAATTGACCTTTTGATCTATTTTCTATTTCTTATTTTGACTGAATAAACAGTTTTTTTCAATGCCTCAAAACCTCAAATCCTTTCCTCTCCTCTGTGCACTCGACATAATCTTCTACATAAAAACTATTATTCATTACTCTCTCTCTCTCTCTCTCTCTCTCTCTCTCTCTCTTTCTCTCTCTCTCTCTCTCTCTCTCTCTCTCTCTCTCTCTCTCTCTCTCTCTCTCTCTCTCTCTCTCTCTCTCTCTCTCTCTCTCTCTCTCTCTCCTTCAAAAGCACACAATTCAAATCTATGTCTCTTTTCAATATTTTTGGCGTTTCTTTTTTTTTGGTGATTTTTCTTGGAAGAAAACATTATTACTTTCACTAAAGAAACTTCTAACAGGTTAGGCGTAGGGTTGGCCGAACACCGGAATTTTGCGCACCACACCGCACCGCACCGCACGGCACCGCACAGCAACAGAGTAAGCGAACCACGCACCAAAAGTCATTTTTTGTAGCACCGCACCTCTATAATTTTAAAATCGCACACCACTGAGACACTGAAATTGCGTGTCAAACCGCACGGCACCGCACCGCCAACCCTAGTTGGGGTGTTATGAGGCGCGCACAGCCCTTCTGTAAAAAGTGGAGTCCACTGTTTTTCGACCTGTCAATTCTCCCTCTGTCACTGACCAACCTCTTTCAAGGCGTCATTCTCCTTATATACAATACTCTCTCTTTCGCTCTTTTGATAGATAAATAGATAGATAGATAGATAGATAGATAGATAGATAGATATATAGATAGATAGATAAATAGATAGATAGATAGATAGATAGATAGATAGATAGATAGATATATAGATAGATAGATAACAGATAGATAGATAGATAGATAGATAGATGAATAGATAGATAGATAGATAGATATAGATAGATATGAATGAATTAAAAAGATAGATAGATTAAAAAAGTTTAAAGTTAATTAGATAAAGCTAAATATGATATTGAATGTTATAACTTTCATAGTTTCTGAAAGGTCATAATTATATCTATCATATCTATCTATCTATCTATCCTATCTATCTATCTATCTATCTATTTATGTCATTCTAAATAGATATAATAATTTTGTTCACTATAGATATATATTTATATAATATATATATATATATACACAGTATAATATATATATGTATATATATATATATGTATGAGGATAATAATATATGTATGTATATAATAACCAATAACCATATCTTTAATATCATCACTGTATATATGTAATAGCC
>JABUQX010098499.1:45000-47621 GCA_015478945.1 Trachelipus rathkii
GGAATAGAGATATAGAGTCTGAAACTTAGAATATAAGCTATGTATGGGTTAGCTCGAAACCCAGGGGTAAAAATTTCAAAGTCGATGTATATAGAGGGGGTCGCCCCCGAGGGTGGACGTAAATATTGCGCTTACGCCCTTGTGGCGGGTTCCATGAGGGTGAGATTAGGCCTAAATCGAACACCTGGAGGTCAGACAGACCGACAGACACAGACCGAAGGTCTGTGTTTGTCTGTTTGTTTGTTTGTATTATTATTATTATTATTACACGAAGAAGTGACCCGAAGGGTCACTTCTGAGTTGTTTTTAAAGCCTTCTACGGTTCCTACATCTAATTTATCTCCTCCGTATGCCCCGCTTCGTTCAGTTTTACGCACTTTGGCTCCGGCTCTGGCTCCGGCTCAGCCTCTGAGTCCAATATATATCTATAGAGGTTAGAGTTATCGTATTGGGTTAAAATTTGGAGGATGATTATATGATGACGTAATCTCATCATAGAGGTGATTACGTACCCCTTGGGTCCCTCAGAGGGGGTGGGGACCCCACCCTTAAAAATTTAAATTGATCATAGAAGGTTGAAATTTGGATAATGTATAGAAGAAGGAGAAAGGAGTCTGAATCTATAGAGTTTGAGTTGACAATGGAGCCAGTGCTGGCTCCAGTGCGGTGCTGGGATAGTAAATATTTGTATAATAATACAATATTGGTGTTAAAATATATGTTTATAAGGACATAGATCTCAACTATGGGTGTTTTAGCCTCTCTTTCTCTCTCATGGCATTGCTGATTGTGTCACCAAGCCCAGGATCGATGCGTGTGCGCGCCCGCAGGCGCGATCCGCCGCGAAACGGGCGCGTGCGCGCGCCCACGCGCGCCCGCCGGCGCGATCCGACGCGAAACGGGTGCGTGCGCGCGCCCGCAGGCGCGCTCGCCGACGCGATCAGAAAAAAATTTACGTTTTTACATACCCTAAATCAGTAAGAAATCAAACTGCCATCCACCCAACCACCCTTCTGTCCATCCATGATCTATTGATCTATTGATTCAAGTCATATTTTTTATTAAAATTGCTATGTTTTACATACCCTAAATCAGTAAATCAGTAAATCAAACAACCCTCACCACTCCCCCTCCCCCTCTCCCTACCTCCCATCTATTGATCTATTGATTCAAGTCATATTTTTTATTAAAATTGCTGTTTTACACATCTCAAAACAGTAAATCAGTAAATCAGTGATTCAAGGTATCCTCCCCATCTCCCCTTCCCATCCATGATCTACTGTTCTATTGAGCAAGTGAATCATTTATAACATAAACGCAAACCTTTTCTTATTCATTAGTGTTCAGGTATCAATCTAGAATGGACGTTGGTAAATTTATGTTCCGCGCTCCTGCTACATGTCTTGTGTCTGGTCCTACGGGGTGCGGGAAAACCTTTCTGTTATTAAACATTTTAAAAGAGGTCGAGATTTTCGAGCAACAACCTGTTAAAATCATATGGTGCTACAGTGTTTACCAAGAAAAGTTTAACGATTACAAAGATGTAATCGAATTTCACGAAGGGTTATATGACATAAAAGCTCTTCAATGTTTACCAGGGCATAAAATTATAATTCTTGATGATCTGATGCATAAATTGAATGAGGATATAGCGGAAACTTTTACAGTTTACTCTCATCATTTAAACATCACAGTATTTTTTATAACGCAGAATATCTTTCATCAGAATAAGTATATGCGTGATGTGTCTTTAAACACACAGTATTTAATCTTGTTCGGGCAAAGAAGGGATATGAGTCAGGTCAATGTTGTGGCTACTCAAATGTTCCCTACTCAACGTAAAGAGTTCCTAAAAGTATATAAAGAAGTTACATCTCTACCTCACGGTTATTTACTCTGGAGCTTCACCCTAAGAACACCCATAGAGTGTTGCTGCGTACAAATATCTTGCCTAACGAGATTGAGACAGTATACATACCTGAATAATGAGTGCTTTAGTAGCAGATTATTTACCTCTTATGAGAAAATTTAAAAACCTGAAACCTTCTGAAAGATCTGTGAAGATGAAAAATTTATACAATGTATAGCAGAATTATGCCTAAATCTTATAAAAAGAAATGTTCCTTTAAACAGACCTCAGAAGGTAAAGCTGCGTCGTCATAGAAACATCATTAAAAACTTGCTGGTACGTAAGAAAACTTAAAAATAAAAAGAAGCTATACAAGAAGGTGGAGATGTGTTCCTACCTTTACTTCTTTTCCGTTATAGCCTTTGATGGCTTTTTTTTTCAAGTGACGCGCTCAATGATGAAGGTGGTAGTTTTTACCCTACAGCGTTATGAGAAGATGAAATATATAACACACAGGATCTTAGCCTCACAACAACAACAACAACAACAACTATATTAACAACAACAACAACAAAAGCAGCAACAACAACAACAACAACAACTTAACAACAACAACAACAACAACAGCATCAACAACGACAACATAGCTTAACCCAACAACAACAACAACAAGCAACAACAACAGCAACAACAGCAGCAACAACAGCAACAGTTCGAACAACCTCAATCCAAACCATCCAGCTGCATCCAGGTAGGGTATAACCACCATATC
>JABUQX010098500.1:0-16760 GCA_015478945.1 Trachelipus rathkii
GGTGTATAATATAAATAAGCGCCCGGAAAGTGAGCTATGATTATTCAAATTTTCTATGCGTGCCTAATTAGGAGAATATGGAAATGGAATGAAGGTGGACGAGGACTAAAATTAAACAATATTTTTTCTTTAAATTCTTATTTTTTATTTTTTGTCTATTCTTGGTCATTACATCCGGACCAGAGGGCCTTGATTGTCTTAGGCGAATAGCTAATGGTTTATTTATTTTTTGTTTATATTGTCATTAGTCTTAAATTGTGATGTTTTATAAAGTATGTTCTATATGACCTACGGTGACTATGTTATTTATTATAATATTATATATTATTATTTATTATATTTTGTTAATTTATTAGTATATATTTTATTATTTTTTATATATATATGATTATTTTTATATTAAATATAATAATTATATATATTTATATTATATATATTTATATATGTATTATTATTTGTTTGTATTATTATTTATTTATTATTATTTATTTAGATAATTATTATTTCTATTGTAAAATGAATATATAGTATATTGAATTTACATGTAATTAAATTTAATATTTTTGAAGAGATTTCGGAAATGTTTGATTAAATAATATTTAGCTCTTTAATGAAATAAATAATTAATATTTTTAAAATTAAATTATTTCTTTTCCGAGTTCGTTTTGATATATCAAATTGATAATTTATTGCAAAACTCGGAAAAATTATATTTGGCCTCAATTTTAATTTGAAATATAGTATACTGGGAATAAGAAATTGTGTGTTTTATAACCTTTCTTAATTATATTTTGCATTCAATTTATGAAGAATGTATGGATTAAAATATATTTTATTATTTTGTTTGATTACACGCTCTATTATTTAGTGTAAATTACATGTTGCCCGGTAAACCCAGTTTTTTCTGTTTTTGGGCCGGGGCCGGGGACCAGGTCGGTCCCTACAGTAACGCTGCATACAGAATGTAACCTACTCACTTTTTTCCACTATATATTTTTTAACATTAATAAAGAACATTTATGCAAAAATTTATCATAATAAGCATAAATTATCAGCAACTGAGCAACGAAAATAGTAAAGCGACAAAGATTTTACCAATTAATAAAGTAAATAAGTATTAACCTGACCTCAGAAATATATTATCAATGACAAAACTAAATACTTATCATGCATAATCGCTAAATTAAAAGTTTCCTATTTTAACACAAGTAAGTGATACGTTGCGATACAAACTAACTACTTCAATTTTTTTCCAACATATCTCTACATATATTAAATTTTTTCGCATTAAATGGTGAATATTTATCATCAAGTACTATGTATTATACTTGATCATCTGGATATATGCCACGAAACTAAGCTAGCAATATTAGCTTAATGTCATGTATTCTGAACCAAGAATAACCGAAAACTACCTAACAGACCACCTAACAATATGACTGCTAATTACATAAGATTTCATATTAACAACAGTAAAGTACTAACATGCATACAGAATCGAACAGGTAGAAGCTGATGTAGGGTAGAATATTCATTAACAAGTCAGTATGCGATGTGTTTGTTTATATGTATTTAGGTTATTTCTTTTAAGAACTTTTTGTTTTTAATAAACTTTGTATTTATTTTAATTATTTCTTAAACTTTTTTTTTTTTAAAAATTATTTATTATTTTAGAATTTTTTCTTCTAAACTTTTTGTTTTTTTAAAAAACTGATTTTTTTATTTTTATTTAAGTTTTTTAAGCCACTTTATTTTTAAACTCTCTTTTAATTGCAATTTTCTAGAGAGAAAACTTATAGTTGTTTTAAGTAAAACTTTTAAGTTTTATTTTATGTGTAAAACATTTGTTTGACTAAAATTTTACACTTTTCATATATTTCCCGTAAAAAATTTGTGGTTTTTTAATTCCTAAAGTAATCAGTGAATCAGTAAATTCAAGCGCCCTCTCGCCACCTTCTTGGCATTGAACACACTTCCAATGCTGACTATGCGGTATTGGATTCTAATTGATCTGTTGACTCAGTCATATTATTTGAGTATCATTTTGGAGTAACGTAGCTTAAAATGTTCTTTTTATACTACCCTCGAATATATTTTGCTAACGTATCAAAGTTTTTCACATCATAAGGCTTAATATATATAAAATATAACAAGAGATAAATGTATGTAATATCTTATTATATATTATGAAGGCTATTAAAGTCGACATTAAAAGTACATACTTAACATAGGAAAGTAAATGACATTGCATACAGACCGTAACTTATTCACACTTTTTGCAAACATATCTCTAGCATAATAATGTTAATTTTACAGTACATAAGGTAAATTTTAACAAAATTTATCATAATAACCATATTTATTCATACTGGGAGACATAATATATGCAACGTATAAAAGTTTTTTACATTAAAATCTTATATAACTAATAAGAAATATGGTTTCCCCAAACCTAGCACAGCTTAAATACAAATATACAGTTAACATTAACAAAGTTTTTATATTAACAAAGTAAATTATCACAATAATTAGCAAAACATACATTATCAACATAAATTGAATGATCTATATATTGAGATAAATTTATCATATACATAGTAACATTTAACAATAATTTACCATAAGCTAACCTAATTATCAATACTTATCACGAATATATGATAGAGTAATAAAGTTTTCATCAATAAAGCTAAATTTATAACCTGAACTAAGAATATAAGACCCAATGACAACGTAACATATCTTACGCTCGAATAAACTGCTAAAAATATTTCATACTAACAACAGTAAAGTAACTAAAAGTCATGCAGAGCGGAATAGGTTACGGAAGCTGATGTGGTTTCGTTTTCACTAGAGTTGATCAAGATCAGTTAGAGAATTGTTCAAATCTTCCTCAATTTTCGATATCTTACCGCCAATACTATGATTCTTTTTGGTTGTTTTTCGAAGGAATTGAAGCTGTGACTTCTGATTCTTGTTTGTCCGCAGGTAGACATAACAATTTATCAAAACATTTTATGATTTTTGATAATGTTTTTATGTTTTATAACATAGGATAAGTAGTCTCTAAGAAGGACACTAACAAAATTTTATTACATGGACTATTAGACTATATTATCATACTAATTCATGATAATGCTATTAATACAGGGGTGTAACTATCATTTTACATGTATCACGGAGTATATGTTATCGCTTAGGCTGGGACAAACTTACTGTAATTAAGCTACATATGCATTATCTGGAACTGAGCATATAATGAGTACAAGACAACTAACCGACCTTATACGAATAAAGTGTTAAGCATTAACAAAAGCTCCCACTTGACACAGTGAAGGTAAATAACATATCATATAAAAAAGTAACCTATGCATATTTAGGTTACAAATTTCTCTAACATAAGTAATGTTATATTTAAGATTACATACGGGGTTAATAGCGAGTACAAATAATAGTGGAAAGAGTCTAATTATATACTGATCTCAGAATATAGGCTAAGAACAAAGTTTTCAACATTAATAAAGCATTACATAGCATCATCTGAAATAAAAATATAATCACAACGAAAACCTAAACAAGCTTAAACAATGAATATAACTGTTAACGTTTACTAAAGTTTCCGCGGAGTTAAAATAACAGTAAATGTAACTACATACATACAAGGACGTAATCCATTACACTTTCCTCAAAGTATATGTCTAACATAACAATGTTAATTGTTACATTCATTGTAATATTTAACATAAAATTTACATAACATTGACTAATATCATAACAGATCAGCGAATATATGGCTAAGCGTTAGATAAGGGTTTTTACTTCAATAAGGCTAACATAGCATAGCAACTAAAAAAATAATGTAGCACGAAAACCTAACAGCTATTATGCTATAAACTACAAATAAGATTAAACGTAACATTATAATCAGTAAAGTAACTAACATTGCATTCAAAACGTATCTATTCATACTTTTTCAAGCATATTTCTATCATATTAACGTTAAGTGTAGCTCAACAAAATAAGTATTTAACAAAAAATATTTTTTATCATCCTCGTGATAGAATATAACCATCAAATATATGTAACGTAACAAAGTTTTTTTACATTACCATAGTAATATTTTAGTAATATTTAACATAACTTACCTAAATTACGATAATCCCAAAATAAATGCAAAACTTAACAAAGTTTATCCAACATAACATGAGAAAATAATCTGAAGTTTTATCCAAACTAACGTAAAAATGAAGTTTTTTTTGAATAAAATTATATGTAAAAGGGTAATAGATATATTCCGAGATTTAAAGTAGTAATTTATTAAATCATGTAATTAAACCATCGTTCTTCATCACGCTCACTTACCGCACGTTCATTGAACTTTGATCTATTGATGTATTGATTAGGTCATATGAGTATACATTTCGGCTAAACATAGTATAAAATAAGTTCTTTATATATAATTATTGCAGCAAAGATGGAAATAAAAACTGTTTTTAATCATTAATGTAAAGCTAACAAGCATTACCAGGAATAATTAGAATATAATGTAAATTGACAAAGCCTAACACACCTTACGCCGAATAAACACTAACATTAACAAAGTTCCATATTGATACAACACTATGAAGTACTAGCGCGGATTATAACGTCAATATTCACGACTTTTCATTGCGAACTGCCTGGCTAGAAGGCCAGACGGGTTATGGAATTGGCTAAAGCATAACATTAAGATTTGCCATTGGAGTGCGTCGAGTGATTGAGCAACAAATTTGAGTTGTTACGTGCAGATTTCTGAAGAATTGAGTATTGCGAACCAGGGGTCATTGTTTTCAAAATATAAAAAGCTAAAGTCCATCAAATGAACAAGAAATTACTGTACATCTACAAAGGAGCACACAATCCTACGTTCGAAGTAAGCCCGTACAATTAACAAGTTGCCACTTAACACTGAGTAAGTAGCTAACATGCATAAAGTAACCTATTCTACTTTTTTAAACATAATCTCAACACATTAAACGTTAATTTTGCAATGAACGAGTAATATTTGACAAAATTTATCATAACTTGTCTAATTATCATACAGACAACGAATTCCTGTAAACATACAAAGTTTTGATCGCAAAATAACATAAGAATAGTTTTTTTGAATAATATCGCATAGTAAATTGATAATAGTTTGACTGATTTTAAACAGTAATCAGTAAATCAGTAAATCAAGACCATCAACGCCGCTACCACTCCTCCTCCCACACTTCCGTTAGCCTTGATGTCATGTCACTTTTCACATCTGTACCTGTAAAACTAAACATAAATAAGTTTTTATATACTAACATCGAATTATAGCTAAGTAACTAACGTTTTTACATTAAAAAAGCTTAACATAACATAACCTGAACTAAGAAGTATTAATGTAAAACGAAACTAAACATCCATATGTAGTAATAAACTACTAATATAATTAACAAACTTCGCACTTAACGACATAAAGTCCTTATACCAAAAGTAACTAATATCAGATTTTTTCAGCATATCTCTACACACATCATGTTAATTTTACTCACTACGATCGTATATTTAACAAAAATTTTAGCATACCTGTTATGAGTCGAACTGACAATGAATATTTATTCTGTTAAAAATTTTTTAAACTATCCTCAACTCTCATTTCTTACAAAATTCATCATAACCTCGCCTTAATATCATAATCACAACGACTAATTGCAAACATAACAAAGTTTAACCAAACATAACATAAAAATAAAAATTTTATCCATACAAAAACATAAAAATATGTTCTTTGAATAAATTATCAGAGTATAATGCTGTTAATATTTTATATGTCGTACGAATCGAGTATATATAGTAAATCAACACGCATAGCTGCAGTCCCGTATCCACCTCCACCGCATATGTCTATGGAACTAGTTGATGTCAAGTCATATTTTCGAGTCTCATTGATTAATACATAACATAAAATAAGTTTTATATACTGACCTAACGAATATATGCTTAGCAACAAAGTTTTAGATCATGAAAGCTACATATCATAACCTGACACAGAATATAATGTACAAATGCACTAACATACATTGCGTATGAATATTCATCCGCTACATCCGAAAATTCGCTACTTATCAGGTAAAGTAGCTTAACGAGGCATTACAATATTCGATAATGTTCCCACTGAATTTCCGCGCATATCAGCAAAGGGTAAGAGCGCGTATATCTAAACATCCTTAACAAAGGGCAAAGTTATTAAGATACAGCATCTTGAGACTTGAATTGGACACTTAGTTGCATCAAGTGTCGCGTGTCGAGTATAACATCCTTTGAACTATGAATAAACGTAACATTAGCAAATTTTGGGGCAACCTAACATTACCAACAACTGTATCCTATGGCTACACCTTTCTATACACATCAGTGTCAAGTTAAAGCACAGTAATATCTTACAAAAATCATCATTGGCTCTAAAAATCGTGGTGCATTACCTCCGAAGACAAAACCCGCTTAAACAGACCTTTTCGGGGGGGTGGGGTGGGGGCGGGGAAAAAATCCCCCCCTTTCTTTTTTCGTAGGATTCGCACTCTTTTTACTCGTTCTTAAGGGGCACATCCCTTTGGGTTTTCTTCGATCGGGATGGGTGATGTGTGTTGGATATTATGATACTCTTGGTTAATTGATAAACTGTTTATTCGTAATTAGATCGTTATGTTATAATTATTTCTAGGACAAGTGAAATTGTAAATGATTTGTTAGATGAGAATTATCATACTGATCAACCGAATATAATGTAATGACGTAATAAAAGTTTTCACCTGATAGAAGCTAACTATCATGAAATGAGACTAAGAATATAAACGCCATACTAAAACCTAAATCTTACGCCCTCGAATAAAGTGCTAACAATAAAAAGTTCATATTTAACAACAGAAAGTACGTACAATGTGATCGAGCGAACAGGTAGATAGCTGATGTGTGTTCCTGTTCACTAGAGTTATCAGTCAAGTGAGAAAATGCCTCTCACTTTTCGAAACATTAGCATACTATGAGTTCATTTGTTCGTTGTTTCGAACATTAAGCTATTTCATCGATTCTTGTTTGTACAGGGTCACATAACAAAATTTATTAAGAACATTTTATGTTTTCATTAATCTCTTTATGTTTATAACATTAGCATAATTTATTTTTAAGAAAACTAACAAAGATTATATCAATGACATAATGCTATGTATAATCATATTCATCTAACAATGGATAAATGCTAGTGCTGACATAGAAGGGGGTGTCAAACTATTTATTATAATGATCAACGAGTTAGAGCGTTAACAGGACAAAAATTTTCTCTTAATAAAGCTAAGACATTAGCAATCTCTGAATGGGCATAATAATGTACAACGACAAACTAGACACACTTAAAATACGAATAATTGTTACGGTGAGAGACCATACTTTACGCAACAGTGAGTAATAACATTATTGATCAATATAACGATAACTATGTCATACTTTTGTCAGATATCTCTAACATGCAGATGTTAGTTTTAGATTTAATGGTAATCGATTTAACAAAAACTTATATCATAACATTGTTAATTATCATAGTGATCAAGAATATATGTTTAACGTACAAAGTTTTCCATTATAAAGTGCTTACGTAGCATATCTGAACTTAAGAATATAATACACAACGACAAACTACAACTTATATGTTTACTATGTTATGGTAAAAAGTAACTGATATGTTAAAAATATGGTTTGAAGAAAAAGTGTGAATAGGTATCGTTTTGTACGCTGTGCTAGGTTATTAATGTTGTTAAGTATGAAAGCTTGTTAATGTTAAACTGTTTATACATGTTTAAGATGTGTCTAGGTTTGAGGGTGTATATTTATATTCTTAGTTCAGGTTATATGTAGCTTTATGATGTGAAATACTTTGTCTTCGTTTGCATTATTTAGTGGCAGTATGATAAATAAGTTAGGTTAGGATATAATTTTTGTAAATTTTACTAGTGTTAACTGTAAAAAAGTATAGATTAAGCTTGGTTTAAAAAGTGTGAATAGGGTAGGATCTGGTATGCATGTCGTTTTTCATTGTTAAGATATGGACTTGTTATAGTCGACTGTTTATTGTGTCTAAGGTATGTTAGATTGATGTTATCATTATATTCGCATGTATGGTATGTTATGTTAGCTTTATTGATTGCAAAATTTGTTAGGTCAACATATAATTGGGTTAGTATAAGAAGAACAATGTTTTAAGCTACGTTTATCCGAAAATGATACCGAAATATGACTGGGGTAAACAGATTAGGTATAGTTCATAGATCAAGTTGATTTATTTCATAGATTCAGGTTGGGGCCGGGTAGGGGGGGGAGTGGAGGGGTGGCTTGATTTTACTGATTTCATGATTTTATATTTTTAGGGTATGTAAAGACAAATTTTTTTCCCTTTATAAAAATGAAAAGTGTAAAATTTTAGGTAAAAAACAAAAAGTTTGAAAGAATAAATCTTTAAAATTTAAAAGTTTTTTAAAAAACAAAAGGTATTAAAATAATGAAAATATGAATTAAAAAATAAACAAAGTTAAAAAGAATGAAAATTTAAAAAAATGAATAATTTTTTAAAATATAAAAGAGCTCAACGAAAAAATTAAAATAATATAAAAGTTTTTTATAAACAAAAAAGTTTTAAGTAAATTAAATTAAGAAATAATAAAATGTTTTTAAAAACAAAAGGTTTAAAGAAATTGAAATAAAAATAAATTAACACTAAACCACATCGCATACCTGATTTGTTAAGATGAATATTACATATCAGCTCGTACCTGTTGTTCGTAGGTTGTTTATTACTTTCTGTTGTAAGTATGGAAAGTTTGTTAATGTGTAGCATTTATCTTTTCTGGACTTTGTTGTAGAAACTCGGTTTCGTTGCAAGTTATCGTTCTTTTTCAGGAACTATGATTATGTTAGCTTGTTAAGGGCAAAACTTTTTTTACGTTGGCATATATTAGTTGTGATCAGTAATGATTAATGTAGTGTGTACGGGTGATGAATTAAAGTATTACGATGTTAATTGCAAAATAATAATATTATATTTGGGAGGGCTATATGTTTGGAAAACGTGTTGAAGTAGGCTTAGCGTTTTTGTATGTCAGCTGTTTTGTTACTTTAGACTGTTGGTTAAATCATTGGATTACTGTTTTTGTTAATTGTTAGTTGAATTATTCATTCATAAGGCTATGTTTATGGTGTGTGTCTATGTGTTATGATATTCTTAGGTCAGGGTTATGATAGTGTTGAGCTTTATTGATGTGAATCTTTTGTCTGCGTTAGACGTATTTTTCGTTGTCCAGTATGCGTGGTAGGTTTAAGTTATGATAAATTTTGAATAAATGGCTCTGTTGAAAATAATGTAAATAATAGTGATAGTTTATGGGAAAAGTGTGAGTAGAGCGGTTAATCTTGATAAAGCGTTATGTATATTCGTTGGCTTAGGTTTGGTGGAATTTTTTAATGTTGCTTGGCGCTATGCCGTGCATAAAGTGATGTTAGGGTCCTGTCGTGAACATGTGAATTCGTAGTGTCATGTTATTGCTATGGTTTGGCTTATGTGTGAAAGGCGTATTGTTACGATTAGCATAGTTTTTCATTGATACTAGTTATTGGATATGTGACACAAAAGGTTGTGGTATAATTTTTTTGTAAATGTTACTATGTTAATGTGTAAAAATAATAGTGATATGTTAGAAAAAGTGTAAGTGGGTTACGTTCTGCGCTCGAAATATTTTAGTTACTTGTTAGATGTTGTTGGAGAGATATGGGCTTTTGTTTAAATGTAAGTGTTTATTCATGTTGTAAGATGTGTGGTTTTTGGTGAGTGTAGACGTTTTTTCGTAAGTTTCAGTGGTGGATGCTAGTTTGCTTAATTGATATGAAACTTGTGTTTAGGTGGCATATATTTACTGTTTGATCAGTATGGATAAGTAGGTAGCGGGTGATGATAAATAAGAATTCGTCCATTTTTTGAGTTAATAACGAAATTTGGGAGTTTCAGCAATGTATTGAATAAATAGTTTTCTTGATGCAATGCAAATAGTTACTTCACTGTTACCATAAGGATGGACTTTGTTAATGTTTAGCGGATTTATTCGCATGTAAGGTATGTTAGGTTTATTGTTCGTTTGTATAATTAAAATTGGTTTAGGGTGTTAGGGTATGATAGTTAGTTTTATGATGTAGATTATTTCGGTAGCGTGATATTCGTTGTCAGTATATTAATTTAGGTTAAGGTTAATGATAAGATTTTTGTTTTAAGATGGTAACTTGTTACTGTAAAATAATAGTGATATGTGGAAAGTGTGTATGGTTAGTTCTGTATGTAGGGTTAGTTACTTCATGTTTTGAAGATGTGAACTTTGTTAATGTGACCCGTTCTTTTCGTCGTGCGTAAGGTATGTAGGTTTGTCGTTGTAGCTTATACGGGTTGTAGTAGTTGTATGCTATGGTTGCTTTAGTTTGATGTGCAAGTCTTTGGTTACGTTGATGCATATATTCATTGATCAGTAGTGATATTTACAGACAATGGTGGTGATAATTTTTGTGTAATATGTTGCTTGTTAATAGGTAAGAAATGATCAGTGATATGGTTAGAAAAATAGTGAGTAGGGATAAGTATGCGTCAATGGTTAGTTACTTTTACTGTGTTTGAGTATGGAACTTTATTTAATGTTAACGGTGTTTTCATGGTTATGATGTGTTGGTTTGTCATATTGTAATTATAATTTCGTGAAGTTCTGTTGATGCTATGTTTTGCTTTATGATGTGATAACTTTGTTAATCATTTAGTGATATTTTAATTTGGATTATGTATGAATTACACAGAGGTTATGATAAAATTTTGTAAATATGTATTGTGTCTAATTAAAATAATAGTGATATGTTGGAATAAAGTGTGAGTAAGGTGTGTTTAGGTTTGTCGTTTGTGCGTTATAACTGTGGCTTCTGTATTATGGGAAGGAGTCTTAACTAATGGATAGTGAAATAACTGTTATGTTCGGCATATATTATTGAGTCAGTATGATATTTTGATTAGACAAGGTTATGATAAAAATTTTTGTTAATATTACTAGTGTTAATGTAAAAATGATCGAGGGTTGGGGAGGAGTGAGGGGCTGGTGTTTGATTTTACTGATTGACAGTTTTTGGTAGCTGACGTACAAGCTTCATAAGTAAGAAATATGACTATGCGAAATTTTAAGTTAAAACAACTGTTTAAGGAGCATATAAACTACATAAATTAATATGAAAGTTTTGTGTTAATGTTATACAAAATATGACAATGATCATATAGATCATAGATGGAAGGGGTGGGAGGCTGGGAAAGGGTGGGGATGTGCATGGTGAGAGGCTGGAGCTCTGGAGGCTGTGTTGATTTTATATAATGAAGAATTTTTATTTGTTATATTCTTAAAAATAATAAAAATGTTTTTTAATTCTATTCAAATTTGTTTAAAAAATTTTAAATTTTAAACATTTTTTTTTAAAATTTTTAAAATTTTTTTAATTTTTTAAATTTTTTTTATTTTTTTTTTTATTTTTTTTTTTAATTATTTTTATTTTTTTTTTTTATTTTTAATTTTTTTTTTTTCAATTTTTTTTTTCAACATTTCAATTTTCTTCAATTTTTTTAAATTTATTCTTCTAATTTATATTTCTTCTGATAGCGGAATACTTCATAGTAAATGGATGTTTCAGTTTGTTGTTTATGTCAATATTGTCAGGTTTGGAGGCTGAGACCCCCTTATGGGGTGTGTACGGCTATTTATCCTATATATGATGTTACCTTATATGATAGGTGGATACCGAGTTTCAGCTTTCTACAACAATATTTAATGTGTTGAGGGGGGGAGCATCCCCCCATGGGTATGCAGGGTCTATAAATCTCGTTATCCGGATGAAGGTTACGGTAGCCATTACTAACACACTCCGAATTTAAGCTCCGATGATGAACTCTAACAATTGTAGATATATATTCGGGAACTCGAAGGCCTAGCCCGGAATCTCGGAGTTTAAAAGATCTATTTACATTTATAATTTAGATAGTAATTATATATATATATAATTATACTATGTTATATATATATATATTATATATATGTATTATATATATAATTAAATATAGTATAGTATATATATTTATAGATACTATATATATATTTATTATATATATATATATATATAATATATACATTTATATGCTTGAAAGTTGGTATTATATATATATATACTAGATTAGATATTAATATTATGATATATATGCGTATGGTGTTTGAGTGGTTCGGGAGTCCGAAGTCGAAAGTGCTGGTTGCGTTTCGAGGCGGAACGGAGCGGATTCGGAGTCGGAGCGGACTGGAATCAGAGTGCGTAAAAATGATTCTTGCGGAATTCAGTTTTTTGACTCAGATCGATTCCTTCGGATGATTCTTCGTATTCAAATTTCAACTTCTATCGATCAATTTGAATTTATAGAGGGCGCGTCCCTCACGGGGGACGCTATCGTTAGCGACGAGATTAACGTCATCAGCTGTCTGAATGGGGACCATTAGGTCCTAATCTTCGCATTTGCATCGGGTAAGCGGTCTACAAGGGCGTAAGCGGAATATTTTGCGTTCGCTCTCGGGCGGAGTACCCCTATATACATACTAGCGACTTGAAATTTCGGCGTGATAACGAGCTTACAGCATACATGAGGCATATACCAAGTTTACAGCGGATACTTCTTTATACTTTTTGAGAAATTCGCTTGTAGGATGTCATTCTGGAAGAATATAATATGATAGTATTATATTTTATTATAATAGTATAGGATATATGTTATTATGTATTAATAACATAATGATAATATCGTATATATTATAGTATATATATCATATAATATAATATAATATAGTATTATATATATATATTATATATATTATATATATATATATTCTTAATGTAATTTTAATAGTTTTTATTCACAATTTATTATTTTAATTTCTTTTACAATTTATTATTACTTTTTACAAATTATTTTAACATTTAGAATAAATATAAATTTCAAATTGTACCTTTTTTTTTTTTTTTTTTATTTGATGTAGTACTATTTAGTAATTATATTTGTTAAATAATTTATGAATAGGATTAATTTTGGTTATTATTTGCAGACTGCAAAATGAGCAATTTTGTTTCAGATTGTAAAATGAAAAAAAAGAAAAAATAGGGTAAAATTAAAATTATATATTTATAAAGAATGTTTATTTCTTTAAGTTATAGAACAAAAAGATTTTCTTTCCTTTAACTTTAAAGTTTTTGAGTTGAATAGATAAACTTGTACAATATGAAAATGTTTTCAAAATTTCAAGTTGATAAATTTATAGTATAATATATATATATATATATAATGAGTATATATATATTTTATCTTATATATATAGTATATGTAGTATATGACGTATAATATAATTATATAGTATAGTAGTATATTAATAATATATATATATATTAACCTGTACACTATTTTTTATTTCTTAGCTTCTGTGTAAGATAAGTATATCTTTAAATATGATATATACATATATATAGTATATATATATAATATATATTATATAGTTATATATATATATTAGTATATATATTATATATATATATAATATATTTATATTATATATATATATTATTATATAAATAATATATATATATTAAATCTCTATTATTATTATTATATTATTATTAATTTATTATTATTATTATTATTATTATTTTATCATTAATTAATTATTATTGTTTATTATTATTTTATATATTATTATTATTATTTTATTATTATATTTATATTTATGATTATATTATTTTATTATTATATGATTATTATATTATTATTATTATGATTATATATAATTTATGTATTATTATTTGTTACTATTTATTATTATTATTATTATTTTTCTAGGTATTATTAATATATTATTTTGTAGTATATATTTATGCGTGATGATATATTTAATGTTTATGCATTAGATACGTTAATTTTATATATTATTATTATTATTATGTTAAGAAAATTCTTACTAAGATTAGTAGCGCAATCAATTAATTTAAATTATAAACTTTCTTATTAACATTATTATATATATAAGTGATAATATAATATATCATTAATATTATAAATAGTATATATATAGTATAATATATATATTATATTATATATAGTATATATAGTATATAGATATATATTTTAATATATTATTGAGTTTTAATATTATCAGAAATTCTAAGTATTTGTTCTTAATCGGTTCAAGAATTGAAGATGACGATGAAGATTGAGAAAAAATGCCAATTTTGCATATAACGATCACAAAATTTATATGGTCATCATTTGCCAATACATATCATTGGAAACTTTGATTTAAAATACTTCTATATTTTTTGAAAGGTTAGGTTGAATTTCTTAAGTTCAGTGGCAATAGTTTAAAAAAAAAAAAAATTGGGATTTTCTTTAAAAAAAAGAAAAAAAATACCTTATATTACTGAAAATATTTTTAAATACATTTTTTTTTTAATATATGGTCAGTAAAATAGGCAAATTGATGATCCAGAAAAAACATTAATTTTTTTGTGAATCACGTTAACTTTTAAGAATCTTGTATGAGTTTTCTAGTCCATAAATTTTAAAACAGTGTCTGCTAATTTACCCGAGAAATGTGTAACTTCCTTTAGTCACGGAAAAATAATTATTTGGAAAATTAGGGACCGAACTTTTTTCAAACACTTTCTGGTACTTATACTTGTAATTAAATTACATTGTACCAATTAATTTTTCAATGACATGTAGTGGTCTAATTCTTTTCATTATGTCAGATTCACAGTCAGCACCAATTGATCAAATTGTTATTTCTTTTCATATTGGTTTTGTTTTGGGCTTCCTCATCACTCTCTACAGCGTCATAATAATTTTAAAATATTTTCCGCCATATCAGATCTTATTTCAGTTGAATATGCTAACGCTGATGGTCTTCATTGCTTATTATCAAGGTTTCTACCTGAAATTAAATTTAGATCTTCAAATACCTTTGAATTTACATTTAAGGAAGTATTATTTTTGATTTTTCATTTGAACTTGCAGCAATTTTTCACGGAACAAAACTTGCTGCAAGTCTGAGCGGTGTCAACTAGCACGTGTGATATAAATTTGAATCAAACGTGCAGATATTCAACGCAAGTTTACACAACAAGCATGCGATGTGTAAACAGTTTAAAATTTATGGCTACAAGTTAAAATGCTTTCTGGTAATAATAATAATAATGAATAATAATGAATATAATAAAACCGCTCTAGGTATTAATATGAAATAATGATAATGCAATAAATTGGAATAAATATGACCATGATAATAAAAATGACATACTGATATTATTATAATATAATAATATAATATAATAATAATATAATTAATATAATAATGAAATAGTTATAGATAAAAAAATATATCATAACACTATAGAAAACAATAAATAAGTATAATAATAATATATAATAAGATAATAATGAATAATATACAATTATATAATGAATAATAATTAATAATATTATAAATAATAATAATAAAAAATGCATAATTAATTAAAATAAAAACAATTACTAATAATACATTATAGGAAACAGGTATAAGTATTTTCATATACCTTGCTGAACCACTAATAATTACTCATATACTATAAAATTGATTGGTGATTATAATAATAATAAAATATATAATAATATAATAATATAATAATAATATGATATAATATATTAATGAATAATAATCCAATAATAATATAATAATATATATATAATAGTGATAATAATGATGGTATAATAATAATGATAATGACTGATACAGTAATAAAAATCATTCTCAATAAATAATATATTTAATAACATAATAACATTATAATATATAATTAGTGTTTAAATGTTGTATATATATAGTATAGCTTGTTTTAAACATGTTATATTATTAGTATATCTATAATATATATATATATATATTTATATATATATATATATATATATAGATAGACACTTGTGTATATTTAGGTAGTATATAGTAACAGATGATGATATGTATATATATATTATATTATATATATATATTATAATATATAAGTTTGTTTTAAACATGTTAGTTTTAGGTTCTATGGTTATTTATTGTGTTTTATGTTAATATTTTAACATTATGTTATATATTATAAATAGTGAAGTGACTAAAACGACGCACCATACAGAATGATTATCTCACGTTTCGGAGTCTGCCTCGGTGAACTCATCGTCAGGAGGCCGTGCATGAAAATAAATACACAATATTACTAAAAAGTTAACAGTAACAATATAAATAAATTATCATATATGCTATTCGTAAGTTAATTTTTATATTTTATATGATAAAAATTAGTAGAAAGGAGGTAATGGGTAGGGTGTTTATGATGTACCTTGCAATTTAATTTTAAATGTCAATGTCAATCTTATTTTCTCATCGCTTTAACTTTTTTTGTAAGTATTATGTATATGTGTTCTTGCAGCCTCCAGAGGATGGGTCACGAGCGACTCGAAACGTTGAGGATAATTTATACATATCTATGCTGCTTATTCGCGTTTTAGTCATCCCATATTGTATGAAAAATAGTTCCCAAACACAAAACCAATATATAATATCTATATTATATAGTATATTATA
>JABUQX010098501.1:0-5000 GCA_015478945.1 Trachelipus rathkii
AACAAGAGGAGTCTACCTAGACCTTGTTGCTCTGTCTGAGACTCAGATGGCTAAAAATTCACCCTCTAAACTCGTTTAATGTATCTAACTATAACTTAATTTCAATAATTTCCGTCTGAAAGGGTGGAAGTAAATGTGGGCCTAATGTAAACATTAATTACTCCTGTAAACACGTCTCGTGGAAATCTCGAATCTCCTAACTTCGATGCCCTGTGGCTCAAAATCTTTCTTCCTTCGACCTACAATAATCTTTGTGCTTCTGCTATGTTCTCCTAACAGAACAGAATTTCACACTCCTTCTTTGAATATCTTACCACCTCTCACGAGACTGTTTATTAATCTTCTCAATCCAAATACTTGAGGTCCTCTATTTAGTGGGAATTTCAATGTAGCACAACAACTGATTGGTTTGGGGTCCTCTCATACTGAATTAGGTGGGGAGGAGGCCGAATCGCCATTCAGCATTCTTACGATCTGGAGCAACTAATAAAAGAACCTACACACATTCCGAATCGTCCTAACCAATTCTTTGAAGCACACTTTTGACGCTATGTTTCACTACTAGTCCCTCTCTCTATAAATACACTACGCTCGCTGCCTATTGGTAAATCTGACCACAACCTTATATCTCTTACTTTTAATACTTTCTCTCCAACAGATCCATCCTGCCCTATGCGTTTTTTTCTGGCAACTTTGATCGGGGTGATGGGGGCTCCTTGCTGTCGCTTTCTCTACGCTAACATAATTGGAATGACTGCTTTGACTCTGATGACCCTTCGGCTTCTGCCGCTAAAGTGGGAGCTGTAATCGTTGACGGAATGAGCGCAGGTTTATTCCTTCTTCGACTAAATCTTTTCTCTCCTCATAATCCATGGTTCGATCGTGCCTGTTCTTTGGCCATTCAGGCAGAGACAGCGGTTATCCGGGGGTTGGAAAAATTTCGTTCTCGCTATCACTCTCGCTATTTTTATTCAGATAGAAAATCGTTGCTAGGGATACTCCTTGACGAGCAAAGCGGGCTTTTCATAAAACGAAAGTGCGCTAACCTCCTTGGTTGTCCTCCTGATAAATCTTTCTGGCCTCTTTGCCAAAAACATCTCTACAACTTCTGTAAATCTTGCCTTTCCTCTCTTATTCGATCTGATGGCTCTGTGGCTAACTCTCCAACGAAAAGGCCAAGCTCTTCGGCCTCCTATTTTCCTCTAACTCAACCCTGGACGATTCTGGCATTCCTGCTCCTCCACCTTCTCCTCTCAGGTGTCCTATGTCTTTGCCTGTGATTACATTTGATCGGTGCATTGGGCTCCTGAGATCTATGAACGTTAGGAAGGCCGGGGGGCCCCCGATGGCATTCCTCCCCGAGTTTTTGAGGGAGTGTGCTTCCGAGCTGGCCCCTCCCCTCGTTCAACTAAATTTCTATGTCTCAATACTACACTTTCCTCAGTGTTGGAAGCACGCACATGTGCAACCTATTCCGAAAAAAGGAAGCGCTCTGATCCTTTCTTAACTATCGCCCTATAGCTCTCACCTGTATTTTATCTAAGATCTTTGAACTTCTCAACTCTCCCTTCTTAGACCATCTGGAATCTCATTCTCTTCTTTCCGATCGCCAGTAGGGCTTTCGGCGCCCGAGGTCTACTGGTGATATACTTTTCCTATTTTAACCGATTTATGGTTTCCGCCCTTAAGAACTACGGGGAAGACTTGCGTGGTGGCGCTTGACATTTCCAAGCATTTGAGCGGGTATGGCACGCGTCACTGCTGCTCTCCAAGCTCGCCTCCTTTGGGTTTCCTTCCTTCTCTTTGCTTCTTATGTCTAGTTTTCTTTCAATCGCTCATATCGGCTGTTGTTGATTTGGGGCGACGTCCTTCTTACGCTTTTCTGTCAATAGTGGGTGTTCGCTCAGGGTTCCTGTCTTTATGCTCCTACTTTATTTCCTACTTTTTCAATTAATGATCTTCTCACCTGCACATCTAACTCTTTCACTCATATGCCGATGACTCGACCACTTCATTCTTCAACTCATTTCAAATTCTGCTCCCTCTTTACTTCTAGAATTGCCTCTCGTCTACAGCTTTCCGATTCTATTCTCGCTGATATCTGGATAGAATTTCGGGTGGGGTCGTCTCAACCTGGTGAAATTCAATTCTTTAAAAAAAAACTCAACTTCTTCAAATCTCCCTCTCTAAGACACCTTCTAAACTTTCCTATCCCTTTTCGACGGTTCTCGTCGTCTCTCCTGTGACAAATATAAACATCCCTTGGCCTTAACATAAACAAAAAAATGTCTTGGAAACCTGCACATCACAACGGTTGCTAAGGCGGGCCTCAAAGAAACTGGGAGTTTTTTTCTGTTTAGACACTGCGAGAACTTTTTTTTTCCTCTCTCACAGGTTACTTCCAGTTATACAAGGGCCTCATCCGCCGTTGTATGGAGTACTGTGCTCTCATATCTGGGGGTGCTCAGGTTTCACCCGGCTTCTGATAGGGTCGAGTCAAAGGCAAAAAGACTTATAAACCTGTTCCGTTTCTTCTAGTTCACATTGACCGCTGCTATCTTTGCGGCCGCGATGTTTGGTACTTTATCTCTTTTTCTATGGTACCGTAGGGCAAGTGCTTCGAGGGAGCTTTCCACACTCGCAGTGCCACTTCCTTTAAGAGCCCTAGTAGCACAAGGGGTGCTGTATCGGCACATGATTTTTGTGTTGATATTAGCAACTCCAGACTAGTTCGCTGTGGTGCTCCTTCTTTCCTGCCACACCTGTTCTGTGAATTCTCTTCCATCTTCTGTGTTTACTACTCAATTTAATCCTCCCTCACTTTAAAGCCCGCGTTGTGCTCATCTGCGTGATTTGCGTTAGTTGGACAATAGTTTTGTTGATTTAACACCCCCTCTTGAATAGGGCTTTGCCCGTGAGCGGTGGTGGTATTTGGTAAAAAAAAAATATATATATATATATATATATATATATATATATATATATATATATATATATAATATATATATATATATATATATAATATATTATATATATATATATATGATATATATATAATATATATATATATATATATATATATATATATATATATATATATATATATATATATATATAGTATTATATATATATATATAATATATATATATAATATAATATATATATATAGGCCTTTTTTTTTTTTTTTTTGTGCTTACGAAACGTAAGAATGCTCGAGTTTGGCGTTCGTTTTTGTCAAAACTTACCGAAAGGTGCGCGCCAAGAAATTCTCACCAACAAAGGAAATTTCGCTTAATTCTGTAAAGTTGCTATTTCTTGTGCTTGCCGAATTAAGCACGTTCTTACGAAAAATGTAAACAAAACAAATGGCGGCAGGAAGCACTGAATTGGCGAATGTTGTTTCATTCAATAAATTAGCTTTAAATCTAATTTTCTTCCAAATGGATAAACTCCATCCCAAAATAGTTGATCCATTATTTGTAAATATAAAACCCTTTGTTATTTTTTTATTTTTCTGTTTATTCCCAGAAACCACGTGTTCCATCACAACAGCTGATTCCATTGTTTAAAAACAAAAGTAAACCTAAGCACGAAATCGCGTCGTTTAAACAGCAGGGTTCCACTGAAATTTAAATTGAATTTTCTGACTTATCCCTAGGCCTAAATTCGGCAAATTTTTCCTGACCAGCGTGGTTCGATATTTTTGGCGTATAAAATATATATTAATCATTATTATTATTGCAGCCTATTTACTCATTTCATACATTAAATTATTGAACATTTACTTTTAAAATTGTTGCATCATCATGGATGAAATTTAAAAATATTTTTTTTTTTAGAATTTAGCCTATACCTTCCCATAGCCGTCCAACGCCACTTTTTTCATTTTTCCAAAAGTAAACAGTTTTATTTTTAGCAAAAGAAAATAAATTTAAAGCTACTTAAATAGTCTAGGTTGAATAATCGTCCAGCTGTGATGCACAACAGTTCTAAAATGTGGGGAGATTTTAAGTTAACTTTTCTTCTCAGCACTGAAATTTTTGATTTATGCGTCTTCTTCTGTTCAAAGCTATTGTTTTAACATCTTTCTCTTCTCTTCAAGTTTATTGATCTCTTCTTTTTGGTTCTGTTTTGATTCTTGAGATGTTCTTCATATCTCCTATGGGTAGCTCTTACATTTTTCAACATTTTTTGAGTGATAGGAACTTTATGAATACTTTCATGAAGATCTTATAGCATTTTGCACTGTTCTTTGAGAAATCAGACTATGTTCTTTCAGATTCTCTACTAAAATTGCTTTATTTACAGAAAAAACCCTCCTTCCACTGTCGCATTTCCATGGGAAAATATCAGTCGTAATTTAATAATTTGCCACAATTATACATAAAACATTGATTCCCAGGTACTATAGAAGAAAAAAATTCATCAAGTCTCTTAAAAGGACAGTCACCATCCCAAAAAATATTTTTGAAATTTTTAATTCAAGGGTAAATGAGCTTCACTGCAAGTAGAGGCTTTTACTTTAAATCAGGCAACAGAATCTGTAATTCGTTATTGGTGTACAATGACTCTAGCAATATAGAGCAAATCTTTGTTTCCCTTGTTCCCGGCTGTATGAAAAATTATACTATGGATCCAATGATGAGAGCCCTTGGACAGGCTTTTACTTCAGAGGACATCTTTCTAATATCTTTTTTTCTGTCATTTTGATTAGCACAGTCTGGCATTCAAGTTTGAATTTTAGGATATTAACTTTCATTCGAAGTGACTTCTTTTGAGGAAGTTTTTTTTGTTTGAAATCCAAGATTAAATACCTTTTACATCACGCAAATTGTCTTTGTCATGTAAATCTAATACAAAAAACTTAGTTGTTGTAGCAGGCATTTTACTGGACTTAAGAAATCTTTCCATAATATTTAGTAAGAGACATTGTAAATCTGTGAACAGGAATGGACCAAATGGGTCTGACGTTTGGAACTTTCGTAAAAATGATTCACGTT
>JABUQX010098501.1:12500-21614 GCA_015478945.1 Trachelipus rathkii
CTGAAAAAAAAAACATTTTGTTTTCAGTTAACATAGGGTTGGCAGAACACCGGAATTTTGTAACCGCACCGCACCTCTGTTTCAATGCCCTACGCACCGCACCGGTACACTGGATTTGTGTGGCGCACCGCACCGCACCTGGTGCGTCGGCCAACCCTAAGTTAACACTTATCCCTGTATTGCGGGATATCTCTGTGGGGGTGCAAGAATTCCTTTACCATATGTTCTGCGTGTCGTAAGAGGTAACTAAAGGGATAGAGAGAGGAAAGTAGGGCTCTCGAAGCTATGAGATTACAGGGTTCACACTTTCTGGAAAGTCAGGAAAAAAAAATTGGTCAGGGAAAGTCAGGGAAACGTTTTAAAATATGCTGAAAGTCAGGGAAATTCCAAAAAAGTCAGGGAAATTTTAAAATGTCAAAACATATGAAGAATGATCCATGGACCAAGTTGCATATTTTTGATATATTTTTTTCCTTACTGTATAATTTTGGAATAAGAGATATATTTGAAAAGTGAATGAAAAGGATGGGCGAGGAATGACATTCCATAAATCTACTTCTATCCTGTTTCTTTCTATTTTTATTTCACTATTACCTAGTATTCTTCCTATTCTGTTCGTAGAGGTTGTTCCAAGTTCATCCTTCCGATTGAAGGTGATTGGTATATGGATGTGTTTTAGACTGTATGACTTATGACTTAATCTGTTTATATCTTTTTCTTTTTAGGGAATTATACTTTTTGAGGTGTTTTTTTTTGAGGTTTGACGAAGTGATTTTTGATTTTTGTGAAGTTTTATTTATTTATAAAATGACTTCAAGCAAAAAAAAGCTTAACTTTAACGACCAGTGGTTGGACGTCAAACTGAACCTTGGTTCATTTCTGTTCACAGATTTACAATGTCTCGTACTTAATATTATGGGAAGATTTCTTAAGTCAGTAAAATGCCTGCTACAACCAACAACTAAGCTTTTGCATTATATTTACATGACAAACTTGAATGCCAGACTATGCAAATCAAAAATGACAAAAAAGATATTAGAAAGATGTTCTCTGAAGTACCAAGCCTGTCCAATGGCTCATCATTGGATCCTAGTATAGTTTTCATCAGCCAGAACAAAGGGAAACAAAAGATTTGATTTATTGCTAGAGGCATTGTACACCAATAACCGAATCACAGATTCTGTTGCTTAGAGAGAAAGAAAAAGCACAATACTCTACTTTGCAGTGAAGCTCATTTCTACCCTTATAGATTAAAATTAAAAATATTTTGGATGGTGATTGTCCTTCTAAGAATAATGAGTTTTTTTCTTCTATAGCACCTGAGAATCAATGTTATGCAGAATTGGCAAATTATTAAATTAGGACTGATATTTTCGCATGGAAATACGACAGTGGAAGGAGGGTTTTCTGTAAATAAAGCAATTTTAGTGGAGAATCTAAAAGAACAGAGTCTGATTTCTCAAAGAACAGTGCACAATGCTATAAGATCTCATGAAAGTATTCATAAAGTTCCTATCACTCAAAAAATGTTGACAAATGTAAGAGCTGCCCATAGGATATATGAAGAACATCTCAAAGAGTCAAAACAGAAAGAAAAAGAAGAGAATAAAAAGGTTGAAAAAAGAATATTATCCATACAGATCAATAAACTTGAAGAGCAGAGAAAGATGTTAAAACTGAAGGCTTTAACAGAAGAAGACGCTATAAAATCAAAAATTCTGATGTTTGAGAAGAAAAGATTAACCTAAATCTCCCCATTTAGAACTTTTGTGATTACAGTGGACGCTATTCACCTAGGCTATTAATGTAAGCTTTTAATTTATTTTCTTTTTGTATAAATAAAACTTTTCTTTTGGGAAAAATAAAAAAGGAGTGCTTTGGACGGCTCTGGGGAAGGTATAGGCTGATTACTAAAAAAACTAAAAAAAAAATATTTTTTTAAATTCATCCATGGTGATGAACAATTCCTAAAGTAAATTTTCAATAATTTAATGTATGAACTGAATAAATAGGCTGCAATAATAATTAATAGATATTTTATACACCAAAAATAACGAACACGCAGGTCAGGGAAAATCAGGGAAATCAAATTCAAAATTTTAGTGTGAACCCTGGATTACCTCCCATTGGACATTTTGGGTTTAGGAAACATCTTATGATACTCCAGTGCCCAATGGTTCCCCAATCTTGCGCTCATATCCACAACTTACATGGGAGTAGACTCTCTGTTTTCTCGTACAGACCATAAAACGCTACTGTGTGTGGGAGAATAGAATTCCCACAACGTACCTACTGGAGGAGGCGACTAAAGGGACAGTGGTCGTGACCGCCTTTAAAGACTTTGTATCTTTCTGCGAAATTGAATGAATCTTTTGGGTATATGGAATGTTTGAGAAATAAATGGCGAGGAGAGAGGAGATGAATGTATTTAGAAAGGGTCAATTTGATTTGCTTGTCTTGACTGAAACAAAGATGAAAGGTAGTGGTGAAGACGAGTGTAGTGGGGTGGAATGTGTGTGCGCTGGAATGAAGAGGGAGAAGTATAGTTGCGATTCTGATGAGGGACTTGTGACCAGGGTTGTGGAGTCGGTTCAAAAATTTTCCGACTCCGACTCCACCCTCTTCAAAATTACCGACTCCGACTCCACCCTCTTCAAAATTACCGACTCCGACTCCACCCTTTTCAAAGTTGTCGACTCCGACTCCACTCTCTTCAAAACTACCGACTCCCCGACTCCGCGACTCCGACTCCGACTCCGACTCCACAACCCTGCTTGTGACACCGAGCTATGATGGATTTTGTTTGTGTATTTACTAGAATTTTAATGGTTATGTTTAAGTTTGAGAAGGTCAATGTATCTGATGTTGAGAGGAGGTTGACTTTCTGGTATAATCTGATTTGTTTTGGATGGGGTGAGTAGGGGCTTTAAATTGATTGTGTTGGGCGACTTAAATGGTTGGATAGGTGATCGATAAAGTGATGGTATGACCGGTGCCTTTGGGGTTGCAAGAGAAAATGAGAATGGTAAGAAAATGATTGATTTCTGTGAGGAGAGAGGTATGTGTGTAATACATTCTTGGAGTACTATGCTAGAGTTGGTGTAGGTAGAGATGGTATCGAAATGAAAAGTAGGATTGATTTTGTGTTAAAGATGGTGTTGAAGTATGTAATGGATGCTAAATCAGTGAGGGGGTTCAGGATGAGAATCTTAAAAAATCATTATGTTGTTTTATGTAAGATTAAGTCAGTGGGGGCATGGATGAAGAAGAATGAGATAAGGAAGTAGGAAGAATTAAGGGAGAAGTTTAGTGAACAAGGTTTTGAGGATAATTATGTGAGCGCGCTTGCAAATAAATCAGTTGAATGTAAAAAAGATCAAACAACAAATATGGATGCAAATGAAGGAAGCCTTTGTTAATAGTGAAAAAGAAGTATGTTGATGTGCTAAAGTAGGAAGTAATAATGTCAATAGTGATAAATAGAATGAAGAGGTGATGCAAGCGGTTTAAAGTTATAAAAAAAAGGAAAAGTGGTTCAATGTGCTAAAAACCAATGATGAAGCCTCGAAAGAAAGGTGTATGGAAATGCATAAGGAGGAAAAAAGGAAGACTTAAACTTGCATACGTAGGAGGAAAAAAAAGGTAAATGAACAGTGGGAGGAGGGGCAATGGGAAATTCTTTTGAAAGGAAGTTCGAATGGTGAAGAATAAGAATAACGAGAACCTTCATAGAATAGGAATGGTGCTTTCGTGACTGACGAAATGGATGTTAGGAGAGTGTGGAGGGAAACATCGAAAATCGACATAACATTGGCAGTAATGAAGAGGTGATAGTAAATGTGTGTGGGTTTTATTGCCTAAGAAGAAACGGGTATTTTAGGGATGAAGTAATAGGTAGAGTGAGAAAGTTGAAGAATGGTAATATATGGAATTACTGGTGAAATATCAAGAATGGAGACCAGATTGTGATTGACAGAATATGAAAGTTGCGTAACAAAGCTTTTATGGAGGGTATAGTTCCGAAGGATTGGATGAGTGCAGTAATAGTACCCTTATATAAGAGTAATGGAGTTAAAGGGAACTGTAGGAACTATATGGGAATTAGTTTATTGAGTGTTGTAGGGAGGATATATGCTAGTATTTTGGTTGAAAACGTGCGTGGAGTTACTGATTGGCGAAAAACAAGGTGCATTTAATAGTGGTAGGGGATGTGTAGACAAAGCTTCACATTGAAACAAATGAATGAGAAAGAAGAATAAATTGTATTTAATATTTTATGGACTTGCAGCAGGCGTATGACGAGATTAATATGGAAGCTCTGCGGTAGGTGTTAGTGATATATGGTGGTGGATGAAAGTGAACGGCATAATAATAGTAGTGGAGTGAGGGAAGGATGTGTTATGTATCCTTGATTATTTAATTTGTATGTAGATGGGGGTGATAAAAGAATTAGACGTAGGATGGTAGAGGAAGGTGTTGGATTAATGGAGAATTTGAAGAAAGTGGAGGGTGCCACGTTTATTGTACGCTGATGATTTGCTTTTGTGTGGCGAATCTGGAGAAAGTTTGAGAGGATTGGTAGACGGGTTTGGCAGCATGTGTGAAAACAGGGGTTTGAAAGTAAATGTATATAAGAGTAAGATGTTGTACTTCCGAAGTTTGAAATCATGTTGGGGGGTGAGCAATAGGAATAAGTGTGTGAGTTTAAATATTTAGACTATATGTTGGATAAAAAGAGAATGGATGATACATGTAGTAGGTATGTTGTGAATGGTAGGAAGGTGGCTGGTGCAATTAAATCCTTGGTGAATGCAAAGTTGCTTAAGTCTTGAGTGCGCTAGGGTTGTTCTTTAGGGTATGTTGTTACCGGTGTTAATATACAGTAGTAAAACTGTGGTGTGGGATGTAAGGGATAGATCTAAAGATTAATCTGTTAAGCTGGACAGTCTTAGGGGTGTGATATGTTTGAGACGAATTGATAAAATGAGGAATAAACGTGTTAGGAAGTTGTGTGGTGTGAAGAAAGGCGTAAAAGAGAGAATAAACTATAATATTAAGATAGCATGGTCATATGAAAAGGGTGGAAGATAGTTGGTTGGTTAAGCCGATGTACTGTATATACAGTGGTGTGTGCCGGGAATCATATATATATATATATATATATATATATATATATATATATATATATATATATCGTGGCGTTGTAGATATATATATATATATATATATATATATATATATATATATATATATATATATATATATATATATATATATATATATATATATTATAACTATATATATATATATATATATATTAGTAAAGTACTTTCTGAGCTATTCTTACCACTGGGATTAGACTAGGGCCTAGCAGATAAACGCGTATGTGTTTGTCCACACCACGATGGACTAAAAGAAGTACGCGAGAATTCTTCCTGTGGTGAATATATCACCCACCAAGACAGAACATCACGCGCTCTTCCCGTCCACACTCGGGCGTAGGGTCAAAGAGGGCACCGCACATGGTGAAAAATACTCAGCAAACCGGGTGATCATATTTTATTGATAAGGTTACTGCATTAACCGCAGTGTCAATAGGTATTGATAAAAAAAAATTTTGCTTTCTGAGCTATTCACCTGCTGGGATTGAACCTTCTAGCAGATGAACACGTATGTGTTTGACCACAACGCCACGATGGACTAAAAGAAGAACGCGAGAATTCTTCCTGTGGTGAATATATCACCCACCAAGACAGGACATCACGCGCTCTTCCGTCCACACTCGGGCGTAGAACAGGGCACCCCACAAGGTGAAAAATACTCAGCAAACCGGGGGATCATATTTTATTGATAAGGTAACTGCATTAACCGCAGTGTCAATAGGTATTGATAAAAGTACCCCCCTCTCAGGATTCGCACTCTTTCATGGGGGGCATCCCCTTGGGTTTTCTCTCGGGAGGTGATGTGTTGCTTTAGATACTCTCGGTTACTGAAAACTGTTTATTCGTAAGTTAGAGACGTTATGTTAAATATTACTATGACAATGTTAAATTAACACGGATTTGTTAGAGAAATGATGAGTTTTGTAAGATATTACTGTGATAACTGACGGTGATGTGTTAGAAACGTGAGCCTAGGATAAGTTTTTGTTGAGTAATGTTAGGTTTGCCCCCCAAAAATTTTGCTAATGTCTACGTTTATTCATAGTTCAAATGATGTTATACTCGAAACGCGTGACACTTTGATGAAGATAGTGTCAATTCATAGTTTAAGATGCTAGTATCTTTGATAGATTGGTCACGTTGTTAAGGGATTTTGTTAGATAATACGGCTTTACCTGTAGCTGATATGCGGGAAAAATGCGAACATATCGAATAGCGGATTATTCATACGCAAGGTATGTTAGGTTTGCATTTGTACATTATATTCTTTGTCAGGTTATGATATGTTAGCTTTATTGATGCTAAAACTTTGTTGCGTAAGCATATATTCGTAGGTCAGTATATAAAGAACGTAGTTTTATGTTATGTTTATCCAAAATGATTCTCGAAATATGACTTGAATCAATAGTTCAATAGATCATAGGTGGATAGGGGACAGCAGGGATGGGTGGTTTGATTTACTGATTTACCGATTTAAAATCAGTAAACTATTACGCTGTACTGTGATATTTTATTCAAAGAACTTATTTTTGTTATGTTTGGATAAAACTTTATGTTTGCAGTTATTCGTTGATCTGTATGATAATTAGACAAGGTTATGATAAATTTTTGTCAAGTATTACCGTGTCAATGTAAAATTAATGTTAATATGTTAGAGATATGTTTGGAAAAAGTATGAATAGGTTACGTTTTGTATGCATTGTTAGCTACTTTACTGATAAGTGGAACTTTGTTAATGTTAACGGTTTATTCGAGCGTAAGTTGTGTTAGGTTTGTCGTTGTACATTATTTTCTTAGCTCATATGATGCTATGTTAGCTTTATTAATATGAAAACATTATTATGTTAGCATATATTCGCTGGTTAGTATATAAAGAACTCATTTTTGGGCTATGTTTATCCGAAATGATACTCGAAATGCGATGTAAATCAATAGTGTTAATGTAAAATTAACATTATGTTAGAGATATGCATGAAAAAGTGTGAATAGGTTACGTTTTGTATACTGCGCTAAGGACTTTACTGTTGTTAAGTATGGAACTTTGTTAATGCTAGTAGTTTATTCGTGTGTAAGGTGTGTTAGGTTTTGTCATTGTACATTATATTCTTAGTTCTGGTGATGCTATGTTAGCTTTATTAATGTGAAAACAATGTTACGTTAGCATATATTCGTTGGTTAGTATATAAAGAACTTATTTTTGTACTATGTTTATCCGAAATGATACTCGATATGTGACCTGAATCAATAGATCAAAAGGTCATGAACGGGTGGGTAGGGAAGGGTGGGGAGGGGACGAGTGGTTTGAATTACTGATTTACTGCTTTAAATTCGGTAAACTATTACACTTTACTATGATATTTTATTCAAAGAACTTATTTTTACGTTATGTTTGGATAAAACTTTGTTATTTTGTTATGTTTGGATAAAACTTTGTTATGTTTGCAATTATTTGTTGGGGATTATGATAGTTAGGTAAGGTTATGATAAATTTTTGTTAAATATTACTATGTTAATGTAAAAAACTTTGTTACGTTAGCATATATTCGTTGGTCTGTATGATAATTAGACAAGGATGTGATAAATTTTTTGTTAAATATTATTGTGTCAATGTAAAATTAACGTTAATATGTTAGAGATATGCTTGAAAAAGTATGAATAGATTACGTTTTGCATGCAATGTTAGTTACTTTACTGATGTTAAGTGTGAAACTTTGTTAATGTTAACAGTTTATTCAGGCGTAAGTTGTGTTAGGTTTGTTGTTGTACATTATTTTCTTAGTTTGGGCAATGCTATGTTAGCTTTATTGATGTGAAACCTTTATTACGTTAGCGTATATTCACTGATCTGTATGATAATTAGTCAATGTTATGATAAATTTTTTGTTAAATATTACAATGTTAATGTAAAATTAACATTGTTATGTTAGTTACTTTACTGTTGTTAAGTGTGAAACTTTGTTAACGTTAACAGTTTATTCATGTTTAAGGTGTGTTAGGTTTGTCGTTGTGGATTATATTCTTAGTTCAGATGATGCTATGTAAGCTTTATTACTGTGAAAACTTTGTTACGTTAGCCTATATTCTTCGATCAGTATGATAATTAGGCAAGGTTATGATAAGTTTTTGTTAAATATTACTATGTTAATCTAAAATTAGCATTGCTATGTTAGAAATATGCTTGACAAAGTATGCATAGGTTACGTTTTTGTATGATATGTTAGTTACTTCACTGTTGGTAAGTGGGGAACTTTGTTAATGTTAACAGTTTATTCATGCGTAAGTTGTGTTAGGTTTGTCGTTGTACATTATATGCCCAGTTCAGATGATGCTATGTTAGCTTTATTAAGGAGAAAAGTTTTGTCCCGTTAGCGTATACTCGTTGATCATTGTATAAGATAGTTTGACAACCCTGTATAGATTAGCATTTATTCATTGATTAGTATGATATATAGGTTATGTCATGATAAATTTTTTTTAGATTTTCTTAAAAAATTACTATGCTAATGTTATAAAACATAAAGACATTAGCAAAAACATAAAATGTTTTTAATAAATTTGTTATGTTGACCCTGTGACAAACAAGAATCAGATGTATAGCTTAATGTTTCGAAAACGAACCAAACAAGAATCATAGGTATTGCGTAATGTTTCGAAAAGTAGGAGGAGTTTGAACAATTTCTCAACTTGTATCTGATAACTCTAGTGAAACAGGAACCACATCAGCTTCGTACCTGTTCGCTCTGTATGCATTGTTAGTTACTTTACTGTTGTTAAGTATGGAACTTTGTTATTGTTAGCAGTTTATTCGAGCGTAAGGTATGTTAGGTTTTGTCATTGTGCATTATATTCTTAGTTCAGGTTATGATATGTTAGCTTTATTGATGTGAAAACTTTATTACACAATCATATATTCGTTGACCGGTATGATAGTTAGGTTATGGTAAATTATTGT
>JABUQX010098502.1:7500-10000 GCA_015478945.1 Trachelipus rathkii
TATTTTTCTTGTAAATTCTTTTCATATACTTTTGTTGATTGCAACTTTCCTTTTTGTATATAATAAAATATATCTTAGAATATAGAAATTGCAATTAACAGAGTTCTTTGACTCTTGCCTATATAGGATTGTAAAATTAAAATGGGTATAATGAATTTTTAATATTATTGGTTCCGCTTAGTCTCGATGCGGACCAAGCGTAAAACAAAGGCTTCCTCGTGGTGAAAGGAGACTTCCATAGTGAAAGCGAACTAAAAGTTAGTAACTGCTATTTAGGTTTCTCAATGTAAAAACAACAATCAACTACTACCTGTGCAGTGGAAAAACATGAAAAAGAGATAACTACAACTCCTCTACTATATAGTATTATTATAAGTATTATAAGTATTATTATATAATTATTAGTATATATATATTATATATAAGTATATATATATATTATTTATTTACTATATATATATTAATATATGACTATATATTTATGTATATATAGTATATATATATATATATATAGTATGTTACAAAAAAAAGCAATGGTTTTATTATTATATTATATAGTATATTATAGTATATATGATATATATATATATATAGTACGGTATATATAGTATATATATATAATATATAATATATATATATATATATATATATATATATATTGTAACACTTGAAAGTGGCAAATTAAATTCTATATTGGAATTTAATTTTGTTATGTAAAATAAAACTGAAAATAAATTTTATTTAAATTTTTATTTTTCAAAATATATCAATATTTTCATGAATTTTATAAATATATTGATACAAATTTTATTATTATTATTATTATTATTATTATTATTATTATTCATAATTAATATTATTATTGAGTCTTAAGGAAGGTTATTATTCTGTATCCTTTTTATTATTATTATTGTTATGTTATTGTTATTGTTTATTTTTGTTGTTGTTGTTGTTGTTGTGGTGTTGTTGTGTTGTTGTTGTTGTTGTTGTTGTAGTTGTAGTTGTAGTTGTTGTTATTGTTATTGTTATTGTTATTGTTATTGTTATTGTTATTGTTATTGTTATTGTTATTGTTATTGTTATTGTTATTGTTATTGTTATTTATTGTTATTTTTATTTTTATTTTTATTTTTATTTTATTTTTATTTTTATTTTTATTATTTATTATTATTATTATTATTATTATTATTATTATTATTATTATTATTATTATTATATTATTATATTATTATTATTAAATTATAATTTAGTCAAGTTTATAACTTATAATTATAATTATAAATTTTAATTATACTATTTAAATAACTGCAAATAATACACATAATAAAAGTACAATTAAAATTTTATAACTAGTTCATTAGTTCCAAGTAGTAATTATATTTATAAAAAGATTATAATTATAATTATAAGTGTATTGATTTATTATTATTAATTATTATTATTATTATATTTATTATTATTATTTTATTATTATTATTATTATTATGTATTATTATTATTATTGATTAGTATTATTTATTATTTTATTATTATTATTATTATTATTAGTAGTAGTAGTAGTAGTAGTAGTATTTTATTATTATTTTTATTTACTGCTATTATTTACTTATTATTATTTTTGTTTATTATTTATTATTATTATTATTATTTATTCATTATTATTATTATTATCATTATTATATTATTATATTATTATTATTATTATTATTATTGATTATTTATTTATTATTATTATTATTATTATTTATTATTTATAATTATTATATTATTATTATTGATCTGTGAATATTATTATTATTCTAAATGGTTAATTTAGTCCATGTTGTGTGATATAAACAACTTCTAATAAGCTAGTACCATATTTAAATCTTATCCAGCAAATTTCATTACAAAGAGTCTTATAATTGGTTAAAAAAGAAATTAAATGGAATCTCACACAGTCAACATTTACGTTATCATGAACAGTGGCATTTAGGATGTCAGTTGTAAAATCAGCACGCTTTGTGGAGCGGTTGCAGACATACACTTCCTCAGTTGTGAAGAGGATTCTCAAGATAAATGACTGAGAATGCGATAGAACAACGGGTAATTGGTACCTTTGGAGAAAATTTATTATATAGTGTAACACAGTTGCGTATTGAAAATTGTTTTTTTTGCTGTAAAAATTTTTAATCGCTTTTTATGTATTTCAATGCGCTGAATTCGAATTCTGTATTGGGTGGGTTTTTTGTCCAGTCAGGTTAATTTTTTTATACCGTTATAGACCTGTTTTTTATAATAACAATATGTTATATATCCTGTAATTTGTTACATGTCAGGTTAAATATTTAATAAAACTGTGAAACAGCACACTTTTGATTGTGACACACAACTAATTTCTGAACATAAGATGAAACATCTTAGAGATTACAAAAGGAAAATATAGGCAGATTTTAAGCATTTCTTCTAAGAAAAAGATGATTTTGATTAGATTTTCCTTTTTGTATTTTTGTTCTGTGAA
>JABUQX010098503.1:0-14305 GCA_015478945.1 Trachelipus rathkii
TGGTAAATTCTTGACTTCTCGAGAATATAATAAGGTTAATACAACCCATCCGAGAACAACTTCATTTAAATCAAATATCCGAGCACCAAGATGTTTCAACTGACGCTAGGTCGTAATTCTGGTTGTTTTTCCACAATGATTATCATCAACGACATCTGAACTTGTATCCCGAAACGATGAACCTTCTATGTATTCAGGCCGACAAAATGGAAACAGAGGCTTGCTGCTGAGAAGCCATTGTTACTTCTCACCCAGTTACCAAGGACTCTCAGAAACTTAAGTTGTGGGACCCTGGTAAAATTTAAATTATGAATCAAACGAAGATCTCTTAGTCCTATCTTGGCTGATTTTGAGGCTTACTGTAGCTTCACTATCCATGCTCATCACCTTATGGTTGAAGACTGATAGGACGACACTAGAAGGCAATTCCTTCAGATATACTCGAGAAACATTCAAAGATGACGGAATACTTCTCTGTACGGGATAATCTGGTGTGTTGGTATAGGGATCAACTTAACAAGAAAAAGAATATCAAATTCCTATAGTAGTTTTATGCGGCTCATCGATATCCCAACGAAAGTATAAACAGTTTGCCTTCGGTTGGAGCGCCTTTGCTGGTCGAGCTTATAATTGGACTTCATATGAGAGTCATGATTCTTAGAATAGCTAATCCTTTGTAGTTTGCCCTCCAATATTGAACATTCGTCGTCATATATTAAAGATGCAGGAGTTGGAACGGTTTATAGTAGAACTCATGGAAAATATTGTGATTTTTGCGGATTTCGTTGACATGAGAATACTGCTTTCGCCCGATTCGCATTTCATCAACCCAATTGAGGTCGACAAATAAGCGTAGATGCCAGAAAGACGAAATGAAAGTTGACCTAGGATGGAATCTCTGAATCCGGATCCGGATCCGTACTCTTCCTGGATGGACTGATGTTTTGCATCACAAAGTCGAACAACGTAAGCCTAAATCCAAAAATAATCATCGTCAGGCCCATAAGAATAAAAGTAGTCCCCCAGAACAAAATAGTGGTAGTCGTTATTATCGCGACTCCACCAGTAGTTATCATCGTCCAACAACACATGATACTAAAGTTCGTCATGACCGTACTGTAAATGCACAGAATAATTCTAAGGCTGAGGACCGGAGAAATGTTCTGTGTCACTATTGTGAAAAAACAGGTCACTACATGGAGGAGTGTTACAAATATCTTGGAGTATGCAGTTACTGCAAAAAGAAAGGTCACATCAGGGCCAATTGTCGATCTAGGAATTCTTCTCCATCTTCTTCCCCGAATATAAGAAAAATAGTTTGTCCCTTTTGCGGTGGGCCTCATGCTGGGATGAGGTGTTCACAAAGTACTCCTCCCCAGTCCCATAATCCTTATAAAGAACCTTCTTCCCATAGGAATGTTCCCCTAGAAAGGGTATATTCCAGGTCGTATTCCTCTAATCCTTCGACAAATCAAAGGTCTCCATCGTCCAAGAAAGTAGAACCGTCCTTACCTTCAAGTAAATTTGTAGATACATGCGCGAATGATGAGGTACGGTATGATCCTTCTTTAAACTCCTGGTCTCCCCGGAACTGAGTCCCCTAGTGGAGAACAACCCCTTGATATACTCAGTCAATGATGATGGAGGCTCAGAAAATTTTAAAACTTCTAAACTTAACCCCGAGAAATCCTCCGAACGACCTCCATTAGAAATAAATAGACCCTTAGAAAATCCCTTACGGACGATGGTAGTCCATTGTACACCTTTCAAGGAGGACCCTCTGATTGTTTCAGTTGCTTTGGTACCCAACAGCTCTGGCTTCTATGGGTGTATGGAGACAGTGGAAGCTGGAATTAGTTTTAATTCAGCACTGAATACACCGAGGAGTACATTGAAAAAACTGTGCCCTTACGGCCCCGTGGATATATAAGTTAACGCAATCCAGTGCCTGGTCCGTGAACATTCGTCCCATGACTTTGTATCTGGAATGTAATTTTGTTCTTCCTGACGTGATTATGTGACTTAAGCGCGGTCATTTGTTGGTGTGTTCCCAGGAATTTTTATGCCACTCCGTAGTTTAGGAGCTGTCGATTTTAAAGAAAATGATCTTTCTCCCAGACTTAACTACGCGGGAATTTAGTATATGAATGATGATTGTAATAGAGTCCGATAGCTAGTGAGAGAGTCAACGATCCCTTTTAATAAATGTGTCGGGTAAATTCATAATTGTCCTCCTTTTCTTGTCAGATGGTGGATGTACAGTTGTCCTTCATCTGAACTCTCTTCTTTGGTGTAGGTTTTCAAGCAGAGCCAATGGGACCTGTTGTTATCCCGGGTGTATTGGATTTGAGAGACTCTTGTAGGATCGCTCTATTTAATCCTTCCGAATACACCTCACTATTATAGAAAAGGTACGGTAGTGGGTAACTTGTTTTCCCTGGAAGAAGAAGATATTCTTCAAATTAATACTAGGCCAATAGAGGCGATGAATTCCGAAATCAACTTTAAAGCAGACTATGGTGCTCCACTAAGTTGGAGGGGAGTTTTTGTCTTTGCGGATTATTCCTCTCTCGTGCTCGAAAGAAAAGATTAAGTCGACGTGTGTATTAAAACAAAATCGGCTCTCAGTTTTGTGACCACGACGTTGGAGTGGCTACTAATATCACACTCTATCGAGGTAGACTGGCTGACCTGTGAGATTACGTATGCTCGTTCAGTACGTTTTGGCTCAAGAATAGAAAAACAATGTCTGAACTGTTGGAAGTGCAGGATCATTATTAGACATTAGTAAATCCCTTATAGCTCGTTGTGGTTCCTGTCGAAAACCTGACGTAAGTTTACGTTTTGTATAGATTACCTGAAACTAAATAAGTGTACTAAGCGCAGATTCCTTTCCGTACTTACCTAATAGATATGATATATAATATGTATGGTAATGTATATTTTACAACCATAGATCTGGTTCGCGGTTATTATCAAGTGTCAATGGAACCCGAGAGTGTTGAAAAAACTGCTTTTTCCACCCCATTTGCACAGTACGAATATTTAAAAATGCCCTTTGGTGTAAAGAATGGTCCGGCAACATTTCAACGTGGTATGATGTTGGCGTTGGAAGAATTACCATGGCCCGAGGTTATGGTATACTTAGATGATATTATCATTCTCAGTCGAAACATAGATGATCATCTAGTTACCTTGGATCGTGTCCTTTCTGCACTAGAGAAAAACGGGTACAAACTAAAACCCAGTAAAACCCGGCTTTGTCGTACTGAGGTGGAATTCTTGGGTCACCAAATATCACAGAAAGGAATACTTCCCCTTCAGAAAAATATCAAAGGAGCTTTGGAATTTCCCATCCCGACTTCGGTAAAGCAATTACGCCAGTTTCTGGGAATGGTAAATTTTTATAGGCGACATATTCCCAACTGTTCTCAGATCAGTAAGCCTTTATCATGCCAGACTGGTGGTAGATCCATTAAATGGACGCCGGAGTGTCAGCAGGCCTTCGATCAACTTAAAGAGGCCTTAGTCCATCCCACAATGTTAGGTTTCCCTGATTATAGTCCGGGGTTTTCTCCCATGGAGCTGCATGTGGATGCTTCAGACCTCGGGGCTGGGGCTTGCCTTTCCCAAATCCAAGACGGCGAACGCAAACCAATTGCTTTTATTTCTATGACCTTCACTGGGGCCCAGAGAAATTACGGAGTAATTGATAAAGAACTAACTGCTTTGCGTTGGGCTGTCAAATCCCTTAGACCTTTCCTCTGTGGTATAAAATTCATTATATTTACCGACCATATGCCGCTCATTTATTTACAAAATATGAGTCTGGTTGACGGAAGATTAGCTAGGACTATGGAAGAGCTGTATGAATATGACTTTGACATCCGTCATATATTGGGCCCTAAAAATGTAGTTGCCGATGCTCTTTCCCGATCTCCCGTGAATGATAATCTGGAAGTACCCGAAAATCCATCTTTGGAATTCATTCCTCCTGGGTTCTTTCCGATAGAAATCAGTGGAGGAGGGGACTCGTTATATAAATGTTTTTCTTCTCTTCTTATATGGGATCGGCTGATAGACATCTTAGAGTAAAGAGATCTCTGCATCGAGGAATTGCAAATGCATCAGTAAATAATAAACTGCAAGGTCAGTTTGGTTCCAGAAAGACTGCCGATTATTAAAACTTCGGGTCAATTGCAATACGGAAGTTATACACAGCTTTTTAACTGGTGTCTTTAAAACTAACGTTATATTAAATTTTTTTTTTATTTTTTTTTTTTTTTTTTTTTTTAATTTTTTTCATACAATAAAAACCGTAATATATGGAAATAACGCTGATAGTGAACCCTGTTATTTAAATGTTAGCTGGCGGATTCACTTAACTCTCCTGTAGTTACTTGCTAGTATGAATAAAAATTTCTGGGCAGTCTTTTAATAAATCTCTTTGGTTTATAAATGACATATTGCTGGTCCTGATAAGTTAAATAAGCCAGAAGAATAATTGTCAGCTTTGCTTCATGCTGTTTGAAATTCTCTGCAATTCATTTACTTAAAGTTCTGTTTTCACGTTATGACTGACAATAATCTAAAAATACTTGCCCAATTAAGTTATTTTAAATAGTGAACAATAAGTTTACATTATAAAAAAAAAAAATTTGGCAATTCGTAAGACAGATAAGTTTTCTCTATCTTTCTTAATCTCTAAGTATACTTTCTCTGAATATTGTTCTTAAAATCTTCATATTAGAGTTGTCTTGAAGTGATGCGTACTAGTGTGCATGTATCGTCAAAAAATTTGCCTTATGACGAAACCTCCTAAGTAGCAGAAGTTCTTGTAATTGATCTTTTTTTGTGTGTTGGATTCTTCGTGTATGAAGTGAAGACTGATTTAAAATAAATTTCCCTATATAACTATAAGTCTTGTGTGACTGAGATACATATTTTCTTCACAAAAATGGTTTATACGTATACGTATATTATACGTATTTTATAGGTTTTTTCCTAAAAGAATATATCTATTATGATAAGAATATTTCATTGAAGACCATATTTGAAAGCTATATACATATAATAATATATATAATATATATATATAATATATATATAGTATATATATATATATATATACAAACAATCTTACTATATATATATATATATATATATATATATAATATATATTAATATATACTATATTATATATATATAATATACTATATACTATATATATTATATATATATATATTATATATATATATAGTATATATATATATATATATTATATTATTATATATTGAAATATTATATATATATATAATATATATAATAATATATATTTATATATATATATATATATATATATGGAACCTGTGTATATATGTGCATACATGTACATATATATCTACCGGTTCCTCTGCTCCAACGAGCTTGTCATGTCTCATGACAGGTTGTGGAGTGGAGGAGCTTTAAAAACTATTTTACAGATTTTCCTGGTTCCTGAGGAGAGGAGCTTAGCCGTTATCATGACAGATGCATATCGCCTGGATGAGCGGATTCTTCTTCTTCAAAGTCATAGGACCAAATGGAAAGGCGTAATTATGTTGAAAATAAAAATAATCACGAAAAAGACTTCCCCATATTATTTTTGTTTTCATAAAAATAGAGTATGCAATGATTTTAAATAAAATATTCATTGTTTACGGAGGTATGTTGGTTTTTCGATGAATTAAATATTGTGATGATCCCTTCTTCTTTACTATGTGAAAGAAAGATCATCCCAATATACTAAAATCCAAGCAAAACTTTTTCTGACCATTGAAACTGAAAAAATATCCCACTCTTCTAAAATCAAATTTTAAATTCTACTATAATTTAAATTCAATAATTTGCTTCCCTTTCTTTTCTAACATAACTAGTCAGTTTCTCAAGTATTATAATGGGTTATTTTTGTCCATTTTGAGAAGGTCGAGAAGATAAAAGTGAGTTAGTTTACTCTAATTCATTTTTTTGCTTCATGACTAGTGTGTAAAAGTAATTACCTTAGTATAGGGAATATTAAAGCATTTTTATTATTTATTTGGAAATTCTTGGTGACTCAATTGTTGATAGATATGTTATACTTTTCAGAATCGATTCGGCTAGAAACCGCTAGAAACATCTCTGTAGGTATCCCAGAGTAAACCAGGAGAAAAATCAAGTATCATCATGCCCTTGTTGTTGGCTGTGGGCTCTTCTGAGATTTCATTGATCAAAAATCAGAAAAAGTTCCTACGGATCAAGCATGGTATATCCGTAAAAGCTGACTATGCTTCAGGCCGTACCATTTCCTCTTGTTTGACCAGAGTTCAAACCATGATGACACCAGATGTTAAAACTGTGTTAATATGGACCTTGACGACCATGGCTTGGAAAAGGAGAGAGTTAAAAGATCAAGACAATAACACTGCAACAGTCTTTGAACCTGTTGACGATCTATCCGTGGATATAGTCCCCGGTATCATGACCCAAATCACGGAAGTTCCTAAAAAGGTTAACTCACAATGTAAGGTCTATCTATATATACCACCTATCCAAGATATGCACGCTTACAACAAAAAGCGTATTATCCGTGATTGGGGCATTAAGTATTCCAAATATAATCTTAATGATCCTATATTCTCGCCTGAAAAGATGCGGGAACACTCCATTTTTATCTACCAGCTGTTCGAATCACTGATGGAGACGAAATATCAATGGCCGGACAAAAATGTCATCAGAGGAACGGATATACTTGATTTTCACCATAAAAACCTTGCTAAAGGCGGAGTACTTCAGGTCACCCCTCATAGCAAGTATTTTAATAAAGAAACTTTAATTTTAAATTCCCCTATGTTACCAGATGGGTTACATCCAAACCGTTTGTTTTTGGAAACACTAATGAAAAAAGTTGGGCATCTTTTCAAAATTAATAGAATCTCTATAAGGACTGTCCCATATACTTCTCAATCTACTCGTCATCAAACAAAGCAGAAGAGACGACCTAGACCCTTACACTCCATTCCTGCATATTCAACTGATTGAATGGACCAAGATTATACGTTACCCTCTCATTCTAGATCTCATACTGGTACTTACAACTATCCCGCAGAAACTTATCCCGAATATCAACCTTATGTACAGCAAGTCCCGTTACAAACTTCCTTCCCATCAACTTATTATCTTCCCGGAAATGTGACGGAGCAAAGTGGTTCTTATGTTCCTACTCCCCAGCATAGAACTCCACAAACTGAATCGTCTTCTGTGCCTTCGTGTTCTCAACAACCATCTTGTAGTTACACTTCAACTATATCAGGTAACTCGGAGTCTGTTCTAAGTTCCCACGTTAGGGTTGCACTGCGTACAGGCTTACGTTGGGCTATGGAGCAGATTCATTGGAATGAGATGACGGAACAACAACAGCAGATGACTTCTTCATTATTAATGCAGGAGTTTAACGAGGAGAAAGAAGCTGCTGCAAGTCTTTCTTTCTTGAAGAGGGCACAGAGGCCTTAGAAATTTGTATATAATAATAATTCTTATTGTAAAATTATTTATAGTTTAGTTTTGAGAGTCCTGAGTATCCTTCCCTGCGCTGTTTTCTATGCTCTTTGCCTCTTCACTCCCGTCTTTCTTTGAACGACGTGGAAAATTGATGGTGAGGGAGTATTAAAGATTTAGATGGGAGATGTATAAGGGGATATATTATCATGCATTAAGTTGTGTCTTATTGACAACTGAGGTGAAAACTTACTATTGATATAATTAGTAAGTCAGTAATTTTAATCATAGAGATAATTAGATTTAAGTCTATTCATTGATCCAGTCTGGACTGTGATCCAGCCTGGACGATGATTTTATTATTTATCCCATATTACTTCAGTTATGATCAACCTTTGTAAAATTTATCGATACTATAATTGTTTTTCTTTTATTTTAGTTATTAACAATTGATTTATGAAATAGTATCTTTTTATGATAATATTATAAACTATTATATGAGCCAAATGAATAGCCAATGAGCATCTTGTATGAAAACCATAAATTGTTTCTGAAGTGATTTGAAGACCTTGAAAAGGAATTTTATAGATTTTCAAGGTATGTGTAACAATATTGGAACTATTTAACCTAATTATGTAATGTAAAAATATAAACTCTATGTATTGTAATAAGGTAGTAAACTTGACGTTTTGTTACAGTTTACTGTCTTGTATGACCATCGACAAATACGATTGCCCCCATTGAATTGAATATACCCCTCTTGGAAATTGACAGGGGTGAGTCAATAAAGTAAATAAATTGTATAAAATAGAATAAAATTAATTTAAATTATATGAGTAAAATATTATGGAACAAAGCTATAATTTTATTTTCATTAGCTAAGGATATTCATTAGCTGGAATAATTGACAAATTAAAAATTACATTAGCATTCAGGTGTTTCATGATATTTACACAAAAAAAATGGGGAATAATCAATCCATGATATCACTTCTTTCGACAATTATATTTCCCAAATCATGGGACTTTCAAATACACTGAATCTTGCTTCATTCTTCGTGGACATCAGAAAAAATCATTAGTATTCAATAACTGAATACTAAAATATTTCTTACATACATTGGAATTTGAATCGCGAAATTAGCACCGGAAAACATACAAGATCCCCACAAAATCTTCAGTTAAAATGTGAATGTGTTTGTCGAATAAATAAGTACCGAATTCTTAAATTCTATACATTCAACACTAATCAATAAAAGTAGCTAAGTAAGAATACAGATTCATTAATAGGAAAAAATATTTACATAGGGTTAGTGCTCTCTGGGAGGGATCTGTTTCCCAGCTAGACTGTGTAGACTTAAGATGCACTAACTTAATAATATATCACTTCAGACAAGCGAATAACATACATATATTTCGGAAAGACTCGTTGTGAATGACTACTAAGTAATATTTTTCCATAGAATATATATCATGCACCAATTTTTAGGAGTTGAAGATTTAACAATTATGAATTCGACATATCGAGTAACATCAATACATAACTATAATTGCTCCAATGTATTATTATCTAATTATAGTCTGACATATATTATATATAAAAATACCATAAAATATCATAGATTATCATATTGTGGAGAGTGGATTGTGAATCCTTAAACTCTGCAACAAACCTCCCATAATAATATTTGAAGAGAATCAGTAAATATTAAAATTTTTCTAGCGTGGTCAATATCCTGTTATTGAATCTTATTACATTCTTTTTTACACGGAATTATATCGATTATCTTCAATCATATTCAAGGAACGATCAAATAGTTACGAAGCATTATTATCTGGTAAGATCATGATTGTTAATCACCAATTGTTTTGATTTGTTTAAAGGCTCACAATCCTCCTGAATTGTCATCAAGTGAAAACAGGTGTTACAAAAACTGCCGTAAGTTTTTCTATTTCTTTCGAACCTTAAACAATCAGTTAATATTCTTCTTGCCAAATAGTGAAAATTAATCATCTTAAAAAAAATATACAAAGCCAAGTACAACAAAAGTAAGAGTAAATAAATCTCTTAAATATTATAAAAAAATTTAATTTAAATTTTCAGTGAGTTATGACTGAGTGTATCTAGCCTTTAAAAATATGAAGATAAGAGATAATGGTTAGGAAAATTAATCTTTCTACCCTATAGCTCTCCATCTTCAAAGAAAGTTTTAAATCAAAGCAATTTCACTGAAAAAGAAAAAAAAATTCTCCAAAAAGTGGCAACTTTTATGACCCCAACTGACGAAAAATCTCCCCACGAGGAGAAGGCGATGTTCAGATTTTCACTTTAGCAGCAGACCTAGAACTGAAAGGCGAGAAAGAAATTAAGCCGACCAAAATTTATCATAAAAACCAGAAATTTGTCTATTTTTTGATAGTGAAATTAAAGTGTTGATGGATTCACACTAATTATTAATCCCGCAGAATCAATTTCCACCCCCAGATCCTCGTATGAGAAGTCACAATAGTACCGGCCAAAAATAGTTATAGGCCAAAGTAATGGAACTTCAGCGCTTGCTAAGAAAGCAGAATTAAAGAAATTTTCAGGTAAGAAAGGTTCTTTTTCTATTCATTGTCTCTTTCTGTTATAGCCTAAATACTTGGATAAAAAATAATAAACCTGCTCAATTTCAATTTATAATATTTTATGTATAGTAGGAAATAGCATTTAAAAATTATACTAAATAGGATAACCATACTTCTACTTCATTAGAGTTGGCTTATAAATAATATAAACTTGCATGGTTCCATACTCCTTAATTCGAAACTACCATATTAGTAATTCATTTAGTTTCATGAAATAAAATTGATTTAGTATTGAAAGGTAGCTGAAGGGTAATTGTGGAGTTGAAGGAGCCAACTTGGATGGGCTTCATATCTTAAATTAAAGCTTTTTAACTATTTAAAACTATTTAGCTACCCCATACTATTTGCTTGGGAAACATTCAATTCTCCTATATATGCCCCAGTTTATAGAGGTTATGTAGCTGAAGGTTTCTATTGACATTTGAAGATGAAATTGTGCAATTAGATGGGGCCAACTTTGGTTGGGCTTTTGATCTATATTTTGAGGCCATGAGACTTATTTAAACTATCGGCTACCCATTACTACCGCTGGGGAAAAATTCAATTTCTCCTATATATATTGCCCCAGTATAGAGGTATGGGCAGAAATTTATAGGTTAAAAATATGCATTGATTTGGCATATGTGACCATCAGAATTGAAGTTAGAAGCCCCCCTTTTTTGTGCTATATCTATCATTCTAACCTAATAATTTCGTATGCGCGAGGCCAAGTCGTATACTCATAAATTTTCATTTCCGCAGGGGAACTGAATTTCGAGGTTCAAGAAATAGTGTTTGCCAGAATACAATCACCATCCAGCCCCCAGATTCGATGTACAGTTGATCCATTATTATTATTATTATTATTATTATTATTATTATTATTATTATTATTATTATTATTATTATTATTATTATTATTATTATTATTATTATTATTATTATTATTATTATCATCATTATCGTTACTATTATTAAAACTAGGATTAAGAAATAGTTTTTTTTAACCTTCAGAATTTAATTTTTCATACTAGTTTTGCAAATTTAATTTTACTAAGTTGAGATGGTAATTTGATATTAAAATAAGTTATTTTGGTACATAAAACCTCAATTTTCGGTTCAACAGGCGAACGGAGTCCCGCGATTATCTCCCTCTGTTACGGAGAAGGCCTAACCTGCTCCGTATTAAACCTGATGGTGTCAGTTGGTTGCCTGTTCTTACTAGACATTCAAACCACTTCTTTAGAACATCACAAAAATCTCATCGACATATTATCTTCTATTTTGACCTTCGAAATCTTCGTTTTCTTTGACCTTCGACTCTACGAGAAAGAGTGGAAAGAGGCACCTCAAAGTCGGGTACGATTGTTCGGTCCCAGAGTGCTTCTCTCGGCAACATATATATATATATATATATATATATATATATATATATATATTATATATAAATATATAATATATATATATATATATATTTATATATATATAATGTGTAAATAATATTTTTTTATATATTATATATAAATATATATATATATATATATATATTATAATTATATTATATATATATATTATGAGAATTTACCATGAACAAGTAAATTTTCTGATATGCAATCACAGCAGTTGAGTGAAATGCTCTACCCAAATATGAGGAAGTCTAGCCTAACTAGTAGATTTTCAATAACAACAATTATAACTCACCATTAAATTTTAAATTCAAATTAGCTTTAAAGTTTTCTTTTCCAAGAATTTTAACTTGGATGTTGCCTTTTTTTTTGAAGGCTTAAAGTAATCAATAAAAGTAGTTGCGTTACTAGTTTAGGCCTACATATAGAATGCCATCCTGAGTACTCGGTTCAAAAACTTAAAGTAAGGTATAAGGATTTAGAGGCTAGAGAAGTGTTAGAATAAAACAAAAAAGATAGAATAGACCTAACGGCTAGTCCTGCTAATTCTGAATATAAAGGGTTAGGACCAGCTTGGAAAAAGAGACCTTAACATAAGTTTTTCTCTAGTAGAAACGGTCCTCTAATCTTTTAATAAGGCAAAAATACTTAGGCCTAACTAGAACCAATGTTAAATAATATAAATGAAATACTTAGTTTAATATATAGTTTAAAATAGCGTTATGCTACAAAAGGATCAGAGCTATACCAACTCACGATTTATTCAAAAGACTGTTAAATTTCAAGTGCCTCGTTTTTAAGTTTCAAAACAAACTTTTGCTGTTTCCTGACAAAATATATTTTTCAAGAAAGTCTCCAAAACACCAAAACAGTGTAGAAATACTTGAAATATTCTAAAATCTTGTAAGCATTTTAAAAAACCCCAAGTTCAATTTAAAATAGTTAATAGCAACATAGTAAGGTTTAATACAGGAATAAAATATTTCTAATATCCTCCCAGCAAAAAACAATTTGCTGGAGGCAAATTAAGGGGAAATGATTTTCAAATGTACAAACACAACTTTTAAACCATAACATTCAGTTCAGAACAACATGCAATTGCTCATATCATACCATGCAATATTAATTATAGAGCAAATCACATATTTACAAAGTTTAAGCTTCATTTAACAAGCCAATACAAATCTTCATTTTCAATCTAACTTTAATTCTAAAAAGGGAAACTATTATTTACAATCATCCAGCTTTTCTTTCAGGAGTTTCCTGAACTTGACAGCAACCTTCCTTGCAGGTCTTTTCTTAACACCTGACTGCCTACTCCTAGCAACTGGAGGAGTAGGATCAGTATTAAGAACTTCTTCAGTAGAATTGTCAATATCATCCCTTCTTTCACTCTGATTTTCCCCAGAGTGGGTTATAGACAATTCCATTGGATACAGGTTGAAAATAGGATGATGAACAGTTTTACCATTGCTTTGTTTAATTTTTACTGACCTTTTAATTTTATCATGGCCTATAACCACTTCTATGACCCTTCCCAACATCCAGAAGGGTCTAGGTTTGTTGGGCAGTTTTATAAGTACAACATCACCACACTTTTATACGATTAGGTTCCAAGGAACTCTTGATTTACAAGTTTCTACTATGCTCTCTGAGACTCAAAATACTCTTCATACCATAGCCTTCTGAAATTTCTTCAAAGGTTATAGTTGGCTGATCCAGACATTTAAGTCAAACATCCCTGGTCCATCTCTCTCCATGGATTCCCCAAGTCTCTTAAAGACAAGAGCCGAATTAGAGTGCATTTTTAGAGAGCAAATGGGAGTAAAAAAAAAAAAAAAAAAATATAAAAAATTGATTTTATTTAAATCATTTTCAGAAGACCTATAAGTGAGTGGTCTGGAATTTATAGCGTCTTGAACAGAAGATAAAGTGGTCAGTAGTTCAAAATAAGAAAGCTTTTTAGTTTGCACAGTTTTATATAAGCATTTTTTAACAGTCCTAATAAGCCTTTCCCAAGCTGCTCCAATAAACGCAGCATAAAGAAGAATTTTAATATGCTTAATGTGACACCTAGTATAAAAACTATTATATACTTTCACATATATATCTTCTATTTTGCTCATTTTAGTATTTTATTTTATGATATAGTATTTTATTTTATGATATAGAAACTATTAGCTATATTCAGTATTTTAGTTTAGTGGAATTTATATTTTTGTCCCTGTTAATATAATTCACCACAGAATTTTCACTAAAAAATCTCAATGAGCATCACTTCAAATTCAAAAATCCGTCCTATTAAGTCGTGCTTGTGTAAAAACAAAAAATTAATCAAAATGTAAAAGGGTATAGAGGTAAAATTTCTTCATTTCTTTTCAAATTATTTTTCAACTATCAATCTATCTCTATTCTCTTTACCTTTCTCACCAATCCAAATTTACCCTAACTAGATTTTAAGTGCTAGGCTTACAAAAAGCAAAGAGGAGAGTTATCTAAAGGACTATCAAAATCCTTATTTCAAGGAGCAAAAAAATCTTTGAAACAACAAATTCAGGTTAAGACCATATAGACTGATCAACTGAATTACTTATATATCATTTTTTTTAAAAACTTAAAATCTTTCAAAGATTTTTTTGTAATTTAATCTGCTTTAGAATTAAATTTTTCGTAATTGTGTAAATTCTAATGGTCTAACGAACGGATTTGTTGAAGTTCTTGATAGCTCGTGCTAGAATTATTGTGCCCAAAATTAAAAATCAACCTAGCTCCTGAAGC
>JABUQX010098504.1:0-41132 GCA_015478945.1 Trachelipus rathkii
GGTTGTGCAAAGGGAGATAACTCAAACTCTGCCTAAATTCTCTTTGGGGGAAGTTCGAGACCACCGATCTAACATGAATACTATTATAACAAATTTAGATTTCTTTGGCTATTGCACATAAAAATATATAAAAATAGGCTAACTACGCTTTATCACTACATCAAATTGTAATATTTTGCGGTTGTGCAAGGGAGATTCTCAATACCTGCAATAATTTAAATGAGCCAAATTATTATCTAAACGATCTAACATGATACATATTATAACAAATTTTCATTTTCGGTCCTAAAACATTAAAACAATAGAATAAGCTGACTACGCTTACACGCACATAAATGTGTACCTTTTACGTTTTGCAGGAATACTCAAACACCTCCTTATTAACTAGGATCAAATTATTATCTGATTTATATTATAACGAGTTAGATTCTTTGATCTTCACATAAACCAAATAACATAAGCTTGACTACGCTTTTATCACTACAATAAATTGTAAACATTTTACGATGTGCCAAAGGAGATACCTATAACCCTGCTAATTCTTAGTAGCCAATTTTATCTGCACACCGACTAAGATGAATACATATTATAAAAATTTAGATTTCTTTGTATTACCATAAACAATATATAAGCTGCTACGCTTTATCACTACACATATGTGTAAATTTTTTACGGATGTGCAAGGGAGATACCTTAAAACACCTGCCTAAATTACCTCGGAGCCCAATTATTTTCTGAAACCATTAGAGGAATACAATTAAAACTAATTTAGATTTCTTGCTATTACCATAAACAATATATAGGCTGCCCTTATTACTACATCCAATTGTAAATATTTTACAGGTTTTGCAATGAGAATACCTCAAACCCTGCTAAAAATTCCCTAGAGCTTTAATTCATACCTGAACGATTATCGATGAATCTTATTTATAAAAATTTAGGTTTCATTGCTATTAAACACATATAACAATATAATAGAGCTTGACTACGCTTTATTCATACATAAATCTGTTATTTTTTCGGTTGTGCAAGGAGATACTCACACACTGACTAATTATAGGAGTCAAATATTTACCTGAACGATTTATTTTATGAATACTATTAATACAAATTTAGACTTTTGCTTTACACTTACAATAATAATAGCTTGCTATAAATTATCTACATAAATGTGTAATTTTTAAGGTTGGTGCAAAGGAGATATATCAACACTGCTAAATTACTAGGAGCCAATTAATTATCTAACGATCTAACATGAATACATATTAATACAAATTTAGATTTCTTGCTATTGCACATTAAATAATATAAATAGGCTTTAACTACGCTTTATTGTTTTTCAATTGTAAATATTTTTACGGTTTGCAAAGAAGATACCTTAACCCCTGCCTAAATTAACTAGGAGCCCAAATTATATATCTGAAACCGATCTAAATGAAGTAATATTTATAGGAAATTTGATTCTGTGCTAAACTACACATAAATAGATTAATGTATATATAGCTTGACTACGCTTTATAACTGCCTTATGTGTCAATTTTTAAGGTTTTTGCAGGAGATACCTCAAACACTTCCTTAATTACCTAGGGCCCAAATTATTTATTGAAACCTATCTAACTGAATACATAATAACAATTTGATTTTCTTTGATCTCTTACACATAAAACAAATAATAAGCTTGACTACGATTTATCATCATCAATTGAACATTTACGGATGTCACGAGATACTCAACCTGCTAAATTTTAGACGTATGTGGAGCCAGTAGACTCGACGTTACTCGCTGCGGTGACGGAACTCGCGTCAAAATGCTACGATACTAACTTTCATTTGGAGCACGAGGAATGTTACATGTCGACGTAGGGTTTGTGCCTGTGACTTGGGATGGTGGTTACAGAGGCATTGGTAGAAGTAAGTCTAGAGCCTTGAGATCGTGACTTCTGCGAGTTCTGTAGTATGTATAGGTCTCTAGAGATAGTGTTGTCGTCTTTGTGCTACTAGGGAACGCACTTGACAGCACTCTACAGCTATTCTCGTCGTGATCATCGCGTGTTATATATTCCTGAGTGTACGGATATAAAGTAGTTATCAGAGTATCGTGGACTAGAGAACATAATGCGTGGTTATGGATGTGGTGTTAAGAGTTCAGGCTCTCGCGGTATTAGTGTGTGTGTTGTAAGTTGGATGATTTAGCGGTAGTGTGTGCTGGGTAAGTGACGAGAAAGATCGGCCTAGAATTATTGAGTGGAGAAGGTGCAGTTTTATCTGAAGACTTAAGAGTTAGTGAGGGGAGTAATGTTAGATCGTGTGGTTAAGATTCAGGTCACGCTCTCTTCTCTCTTTGGTTATACTTAGCAGGATCCAGTATGCTGAGATCTATTAAGTTGTATCTCTATAGTAGGACTGATTATCGCAGTGGTGTCGATTCTTAGAGAGTGACGGTCTGAGAGCCTTGGTCAGTGCTAAGTGTGTATTCGATATAATATAGAATAGTGTGACTCATAGAGTGAGTGTGGGACTGTTCTCTGTGGTTACTCGCAGTGTGTCATATATCGTGCTGATATTCACTCAGTTATTACATCGGTGTAGTGTATAGGAGGTGATCGCGCAGGAGTCTGACTCGTAGAGGCGGTAGGATGGACTGTTAGTCGCGCTAGCGAGGTGTAGGATATTATTGTAACTGAGACCGGATCTAACGTGAAGTACATTTATGAAATATTTAGGTTTCGTTTTGCTATATTAACTATCCAGTAGAAGTGATGGTCAGTTAATATCACAGCGCGTTGTGATACGCATATATGATCTAGTAGTATCTGATGAGTTATCGTGAGGTATATGTGTGTATAGAGTTAGTGGACTAGCGTCATGATAGATAGTCGCGATCTATGGTATAATTTGATCGTGCGGGGAGCATCTAGGGTGAGTGGGCTCTATACTATCAGTGTGTGTCCTGGGTGATAGATAGCTCATGAGGTGTTCATGAAGGGAGGTTCGGTTGATGCAAGGATGTTGGGATCTTCTTTGCGTGGACTAATCGGCACTGTGTAAATAATTGATCTACTGTAAGTGCAGGAAGACGTTAGCTAGCTTGTTGTCAGCTATACAGTGAACTCTCTATAGTATCTAATTACAGGTTGTGGAACGGACGGATGGATTGTTATCCGTCGAGATAGTATCGGCGTGTCAGTCGTGGGATGCAGAGGTATAAGGGGACTCTCTCTATATACTGAGATACGTGGCTTTGAGAGATGAGTAACCTCAGTTTGTGTGAGAGAGAATTTTAGGTTCTGCCGTTTTGGAGAGGTCGGAATATTGGTTGCGCATCATTCGTGCGTGGGTGCTTCATTATACGTGATATATAGATATCTTACCTATTCGGTTGTTTTGTGAAAGAATAGATTAACTCGCTCGCTCTCTCATAGTCGGCGTCTCAATCCTCATAATCTTGTAAACCGATTCTAACATGGATACTATTATAAAAAATTTAGAGAATTTTATCTCGTGCTCATTGCACAAAAATTAAGTGAGTACTGATCTACGTTTTTGATCACAGTAGATGGTTCTTGCGTGCGTGTGTGTGAAGGAGTATGGCGTCCGATCCTGGTGAGTTTAGAGATAGAGATATATATATATAGAGTGAAGTGTAACATAAATACATATATAAACTTTTAGCGGGCGGTCGGAGATTTAAGATTTCTTTGATATATCACATAAAAGACATAGTAAGAGATATATTAGCTCTAGTGATATACGAAGGCTGATATTCATAAATAAGTGTGTAAGTATCTTCAGGTTGTGCCAGAGAGGATCGATACTAAACCTGTTTAGATTAGGGTGTGATATGCATAATAGGTATATGGTGGGATCGTGAAATTTATGATTGTTCGGGAATAGAGGGAAGAAAAGTGGATATTATACTCTCTCACGCTAGTGTGTACTCTACGCCATATTTGTTAGTGATCGCTCGCTACTATACTAATGTGTAAAGCGGTAGTCTGAGGCGTAGTGAAGTGAGAACTACTTCAAGCAAGCTGCTCTTATAAGTTCCTAGTGAGCATCAAATGATAATATATGAATTCTGATATATCTCATCACACACTTCTCGCTCTCTTTTTAATTAAGCTTGACGCATACGCGCTTGTGCGTGCACATTAAATATATAGATATATCTCTCAGTGGAGCGCGTTTTGCAAAGGAGGATACCTTAAACCCTGCTTAATTTAGATCTTTAGGATCTTAGTTCAGTATAATATGAGAGATTACGAATCTTAACATGATACTATTATGTGTGAATAAATTAGATATTTTTGACTTGACTTGAAGAGCCTAAAATGATACAGGGCTTGCGACTACGCTGATCGTGTGGTCTCAAGGGATCTGGATAGTCGATTATTTATGGATCTATTGCGGTATGTCACGCTGCTGTTGTTGAGGGGAGGATTGTACTCGTTAGAATGGATACTCTCGATGATTAGGAGTTGACAGCCGAGAGCTCAAATATCATATATTGAACCGGACGTAAAGTAGAATTGCATAATATATACAGTGAAGTGGTATGATATATATGCTAGGTATGTGACTTGATGCACCAGTGAGTATTCTTGGATGTCTTGAGTAGGTGGAGGTGACGATAGATATTTACACTAAAGTGCATATAGGTCAGCTGTGTCTGGGGCGCGGTGGGCGCTCTAGCTTTTAGTTGTAAGGAGCGTATGTTTTGTGTGTGTGCCGAGTTAGAGATGTGGAGAGTGTATGTTTACACAAATTTCGGTGTCGTGCTATTGTCTGACAGTCGCTACCAACTAGTTGGTTAAGTATAGGCTGTGATTGAGGGCATTTATATAGCTAGCAACCAGCTGAGAGGGTTATGTGAATATTTACGATTGTGCAATAGGAGATCCTAAAACACGCTGCTAATACTGGAGCCAAATTATATAGTATTCTCGCTATGAGCGAAGTCCTACGTATGTAGTATGTGAGTGTATTGTTTAGCAAGGAAGTTTTTAGGTCTTGTTGAGCCTGTGTTTGAGAGCGTTACTAGAACAATAACAAATAAGTAGCGTTGGCTACGGGTCTTTCGCTCACCTGTAGAGACTGGTGGAGATAATAGTGTGTTAGGTAATATGGTAGGGTGACCTCTGAGAGTCAGCGTTGTACAACTTACCTTGGGAGCCGAGCGGTGTCTCATGATCGCGGAAGCCGATAGCCGTAGTGAGATAGAGTGATATTTGCTCGTGGGTGACTTTGTGTTTGCTTTGGACTGGATACAATTGTAAGTGTACCCGTTTATGAGCGGAGACTTTGATCGACTAACTTATCCTGGTGGTCAATTTTTTACGGCTGTGCAAAGTGATACCTAAACCCTGTTAAATTACCTTAGGAGCTGTATTATTCCCTGAACGATCTATAGCTTAATACGGTAATATGTGTATTCAGTTGAGGTATTCTTTCGTGCTAGTGCATTCAGCGATATAGCTATATAGAATAAGCGCGGCTTGTTAGGTGAGACGTGAGGCGCTTTGAGTCATCTGTTACATAGCTCGTGTATGTGCTCTATACAGGTTGTTGGCGAGAGTACGATTAGAATCCTTCTTCAGAAACGCTTGATAATTTACTAAGAGGCTGCCCATTAGTAAAATGATATCTGGATATTACGTCGATAAGTGAACTGTGTGCCGTTTCATTGGACAAAATTCTGAGAATTTAGTGTGTGCTCGCGTTAGTTCAGCAATTGATATGTAATACAAATATGGATCTAGTAGGCGTGGTGGCTAACTGCACCGGCCTTAAGATGCACGGTGGAGCTATAGAGAAGTGTGTTTCACGCTTTTTTACGCAAGTTTCGGCAAAGGAGTTGAGCCGTGCCACACTGCTCTAATCTTCGCGTAGGCGCCCAATTAATTATTGACACTGGATCAATGATACATAGATGTAAAATGAAGGCAGAAGTCAGTGACGATTGTCTTGCTAGTCTAGAGGACTATAATAATAAAGAATGTAGTGACGGCTCACGCGTAATATTCAGCTCGTCTAGCGTCTTCGTGAGACGAAGCGGTGATAGTTCTATTAGTGTATTGTGATGCAGGAATGGAGATATCTCCAAAGCGACATGTCGTTATTTAACTAGGTAGCGCTTGTACTTAGTAATGATGATGTGACTATAGTATACGATGTTAGGTACTAATGAGTATAGGTGGTGATTTTCGATAAAAATTTAATTCTTTATGAGTGCCTTGTAATCGGGTCTGGTAGTAAGGCGAGGTGTAAGAAACCGCTTCGCTCGCTTCTCTCTATAGTGAAATTGTAAAATATTTAAGCGGTTGTGCAAAGGAGTCGCTTAACCTGCTAAATTCTAGGAGCCAAATTATTATCTGAAACGATCTAACCTTAATAATTTTTACAAATTTAGATTTTTTCTTTTGCTATTACTAAAACAATATAAATAAGCTACAACTGTTTATCCGTAATATTTGTAATATTTTACGGTTTGTGGCGCAGAGAGATAGTAGTTATAAGAAGGCGCTTGCTAAGATCTATGCGGTAGGACCGCCTATTATTCAAGTAGTGCTAATACACGTCTCACATGATACTATTTCGTTGTCTCAAATTGGATGAGATGTGTGTTGGTGCTATGTTGATACAGGTAATTGAACGCGCTAGAGGTGAAGATCAGCTCTCGCTCGATATATATAGAAGACTCGAGAGGTATTAGATTGAGTAATTTGTGTGGTGGTGACATCTTGGTTGGTCATATAGATATTAGCTCACTCTTATAGATGGTCGCTTCGGGTTCGGAACGGGTATGCTATATAGAGTGCGTATGTATACGCGCGAGTGATAGATAGTTTGATTGAAAAAGATAATTGTAAAGTGTTTTCCTTTTTCAGATTTGAAAAAGGTGGGTGTGTTGGTGTGCATGTGTGGCAAGGCTGATGCGCCAAAAACTAAAGAGAATCGAAATAAAATCGTGTAATATAGTAGAGATCATAGGACTCTCTCGCTCTCTTGGGTGTGTGTGTGCAAAAATAAGTGTGTGAGAGAGATTGATATAAATAGTTCAAAAAACATGGGAGTTTTGACAAGATTTGAGGTGTGGTAGAGGATAGGTTGGTACTAGATCAGGCACGACGAGAGAAGTTCGAAAGGGCAAAAAAGCTCTTTTGGTGGTGTCAGGTGGATTCAAATCGCTGAAATACCGAATTTTTAAGTCATTTTTAGGTGAGGGGTGAAAGGGCGACAGCCCAGCCAAGTATGTGGATCGTGATCGTCCGTTGATTATAAATTACGTATTACGCTATGGAATATATGTTTGATTGTTCATTGTGAGGTTGGACTAGTTGAGATTTGATATACGGTGCATATATATATGTGCAATTTAGATTGTCCATGCTATTACCACATAAAAATATAGATAAGATTGCTAGCTTTATCAGTGGAAAGTGTACTCTCTCTGTTGAGTTATCGTAGTATTTCAGGCGCTCCTCGAACACTGGCTATCTCTCTCGCGGTGCATCTCTCTCTCGTGAATAATCCGATCTAGTGAAATTAGATATTGATACAACGATATTTGGTAGATTTTTTGCTATTACAGCATACAGGAAATAAGGCCTGATACGCTTATATCCTATCAATGTGGTAAATTCTTTTTTGCGATGCAAAGGAGATAGTCAACACCTCGCCACTAATATACCTTAGGAGCCCAATTTAATTATTGAAAAAGATGCTACATGGATACAATATTTATAACAAATAAGGTTGGCTGACGCGCTTTAAATATCACTTGTGAATATTTTACACGTTTTGTCAAAGGAGATACTTCAACACCTGCTAATTCCTAGGGCTTATTTTACTAACGTCTAAGCTGAGTCAGTATTTTACAAAAAATTTAGCTATCGCACAATTAACATATAACATAATAATAAGCTTTGACCTAATCTCTTACTACATCAAATTGTTAATTTATTACAGTTGTGCAGGGATACACGCAAACATGCTAAATGTTCTGGTTGGTGGATAGAGATTGTTATGAAAAATCTTATAAATATTATAGATATTGTATTGAGAACGGTCGATTAAAAAGGTTTTAATATCTCATTCTAGGTTGACTCATATATGTTTTTAAGGTTGTGCAATATAGATACCTCAAACCTGATAATTACATAGAGCAATTATTATCTGAACGATCTAACATGAATACATATTATTACAAATTAGATTTCTTTGATCTTACATATAAAACAATATAATAGCTTGACTACGCTTTATCACTACATCAAATGTAATATTTTAGGTTGTGCAGGGATAGCCTTAACCTGCTAAATTAGCCGTAGGGAGACCAAATTATTATCTTCAGAGGGTCGGTACCCATCTATTGAGATGTTGGATAACTAGGTTAGATTTGACTCCAGAGCATAAAAATATAATAGTTTGAAATCTTACACTACATAGATGTGTAAATTTTTTAGGTTTGTGCTAAGGAAATACCACGCTGCTAAATTACCTAGGAGCGCAATATATTATATGAACCGATCTAACATGAATACATATTTACAATTTAGATTTCATTTGTGTTGCCATAACAATAAAAAATAAAGCTTAACTACGCTTGATCACTAACTACATCAAATTGCAAATTTTTAATATTGTGCCAGGACTTTACTCAACCAGATGAAAGTTGTGGAAAAGTTATACCTGGAACGATCTATATGAATCCATATTATACAAATAGGTTTCTTTGCTATTACATAAAACAATATAAATAGTCTTTACTACGCTTTATCACTAAACAAAGTTGGTAAATATGTTACGGTTGTGCAAAAGGAGATCCTAAAGACATGCTAATTTAACTAGGAGCAAATTATATATCGAAGAGCTTAACAACATCAGCTAAAAATGAGAATTTACAACATATAACATATAAATAGGCTTGACTGCGCTTTATTACTACATCATTTTAAATTATTTTCCGGTTGTGGCAAGTGATACCTCAAAACTGCGATTTACCAGGACCCAAATTAATTATTGACCGATCTAACATGAATACATATTAATAACAATTGTAATTTCTTGCATTCTTACACCTAAACAATATAAATAAGCTTGCTACGCTTTATCCACTACTCAAATTGTAAATATTTTTACGGTTGTGCAAAGAAGATATCTAAACCTTCGTAAATTAACTAGGAGCCAAATTATTATCTGAAACCGATTCTAACATGAATACATAATTATAAAATTTTATAATTTTTTGCATCTAACATATAATAATGTAATAAGCTTCCTTGCTTTATCATACTAATGTGTAAATTTTTTTAGGTTGTGCAAAGGAGATACATAAACACAGCCTAAATTACCTAGGAGCCCAAATATTATCTGAAACGATCTATCATGATTAATATTATACAAATTTAGATTTTTTCTATTACACATAAAACATATTAAATAAGGCTTGACTACGCATTATTACTACATTATAATATTTACGTTTGCAAAGGAGATACCCTCAAACCTTCCTTAATTACCTAGGAGCCTAAATTATTATCTGTATCTAATATAAATGAATACATATTATAACAAATTTTAGATTTCTTTGCTTATTTAATATAAATATAATTAACTTTAACTACCAACAAGCACGTAAAATAGTTAATTTTTTCTAGTTGTGCAAGAAAAATACCTCACACCTAATTAATTAACTAGACCAAATTAATTACTCTGAACGATCTACATTATAAATATTATAACAAATTTAGATTTCTTTCCATTACACATATAACAATATAATAATTTTTTTGAAGCTACTAAAATATTATATTTTTAGATAGTGTAGAGCAGATTCTCAACCTGCTATTTCCTCAGAGCTCAATATTCTTGAAACCAACTGACTGAGCAATTATATAAATTTTGTTTTTTGGCTATTACATTTAACAATTTAATAAACTTATCGCTTCATCACTATCAATTGAAATATTTTTACGGTTGTGAAAGGAGATACCTAAACACCTGCTTAATTAACTAGGAGGCCTAATTATTATCTGAACTGATTTAGCTGGCTAACGCAACAACATTTTTTACATTTTTTGGCTTATTAACATGTAACAATATCATAAAGCTTGACTACGCTTACACTAATCAAAAAGGATACATTTTACATTCAGTCAAAAAGGAATACCTATCCTGCCAAAACCTTTTACCATAAACTATTACCTGAAACGGATACTATATGAATTTATGTTATGGAAAATTTAGATTTTTGCTTCCTAAATATAAAACAATACAAGTAGATTTAATTCGCTTTAAATTACTACAATCAAATTGTAAATATTTTTTTGACTGTTGTTCAAGGAAACACCTGCGCTTATTACCTAGGAGCCCAAATTATTATCTGAACGATCTAACATGAATAATATTATAACAAATTTATTTCTTTGCTATTAACGATAAAATATAAATAGGCTTGATAGCTTGATCACTATTAAATTTTGAATATTTTACGGTTGTGCAAGGAGATACCTCAAATTGCCTAAATTACTAGGAGCCCAAATTATTAATCTGAAACCGATTAAATGATACATATTATAACAATTTAGATTTTTTTGCTTATTACACGTTAAACAATATAAATAAGCTTGATACGCTTTATCATCATTGATGTGTAAATTCTTTATGGCTGCTCAAAGGAGATATCCTCAAACACCTGCCCTAAATTACCTAGGCGCCCAAATTATTATCTGAACGGATCTTATAGATTAATCTTATAAAAATTTAGATTTTTTGCTATTCAAAATAACAATATATAAGCTTGATATGCTTTTTCATTACATCATATTTAATATTTTTATGGTTGGCAGAGAAGATACCTCAAACACTTGCTAAATTACTAGGAGCCGAAATTATTGTCTGAAACCGATCTACATGAATATATATTAAACAAATTTAGATTTCCCTGTATTATACTATACAATATACCAAATTGGTATACTTTATAACTAATACCTGTAAAGCTTTAGCTGCAAGGAGATACTAAAAACTGCCTAAATTAGCCTAGGAAGCCAATCTATTATGAAACTGATCTAAGATGAATAATTTATAACAATTTAGATTTCCTTGCTATTACATCATAAAACATAAATAAGCTTGACACGGCTTTATCACTACATCAAATTTTGTAATATTTTGGTTGTGCAGGAGATACATGACCCTGCCTAAATTACGCTAGGAGCCATTTTTATCTGAAACGCGATTAAATGAATACTCTTAATACAAATTTAGATTTCTTCTATTCACTATAGCATAAAATTAAGCTTTACTGCTTTATCACTAACATTAAATAGTAAATTTTTTTCTGGTTGTGCAAAAGGAATACCTCAAACAACTACCTAATTTAACTAGGAGCTCAATTATTATCTGATACCGATCTAACTTGAATAATAATTTAACAAATTTAGATTTTTCCTATTAACATATAACAAATAAAATAGGCTTGACTACGATTCATCAATCAAATTTTATTTCTTTACGATAGTGTAGAGCAGATTCCTCAAACTTCATAAATTACCTAAGAGCCAAATTATTATCTGAAACCGATCTGACATGAGTACATTATTACAAATTTAGTTTTCTTGCTATACACATTAACAATTTAAATAATTGCTAAGCTTTTATCACTTCATATAATGTGTAAATTTTTTATGGTTGTGCCAAGAAGATACTCAAACACTGCTAAATTAACCTAGAAATCTAAATATTATCTTAACCGTCTAACTGAATATATCTGTAAAAAAATTTAGATTTTTCTTTTGCTCTTTACACTGTAACAATAAATTTAGCTTGATACGATTTATCTTGCATCCATTGTAAATTTTTTACAGTTGTGTTACGAATCTCACAAGCAGGTAGTAAAGATTTGTGGATCAAATAATTATCTTAAACCGATCTAACAATAACATAATAACAAATTTAAGATTTCTTTGCTTTTACACATATAAAAATACAATAAGCTTGACTACGCCTTAATACACTACATAAATGTGTAAATTCCTTTTAGGTTGTGCAAAGGAGATACGCTCAAACACTTGCCTTAATTAACTAGGAGCTTTTATCTGAATAAGATCTAACATGAAAACATATTATAACAAACTTAGATTTCTTTTGCTATTACTAAAACAATATATAGCTTGACTTATGTTTTTCAATACTCATTTGTGAATATTTACGGTTTGTGCAAAGGGAATACTCAAAACTGCCTAAATTAATAGGAGCCAAAATTATTAGATCTAACATGAATAATATTTTAACAAATTTTAGATATCTATGTATTACACATAAACATATAATAAGCTTGACTCTCTTTTATCATTCATAAAATTGTAAATATTTTACGGTTGTGAATAAAAACGCTCAAACCCTGCTAAATTAATTGGAGTCCAAATTATTATTTGAAACTGATCTAACAATGAATACATATTATAACAATTCTGAAGTCAGAAATTAAATATAACAACATAATAAATTTTGACTTACTATTTTTAATATTTTGTTGTTTTTTTTTTTGGTTGGAAGGAGATACTCAACCTGCCTAAGTTGACATGGAGCCCAAATTATTATCTGACTCAATTTATTATAAAATAACTTTATAACAAATTTAGCTTTCTTTGCTTATTACACATAAACAATATAAATAAGCTAACTACGCTTTACCACTACTCAAATGTTAAATATTTTACGGTTGTGCAAGGAATATACCTTAAACACCATAAATTACCTAGGAGAATAAATTATTATATGACCGATCTAACATGACATATTTTAACAATTTAGATTTCTTTCCAATTACACATATAACAATATAAATAAGCTTGACTACGCTTTATTATACTTAAAAATTTTTTTATTTTTTACGATGTGAGAAGCAGATTCCTCAACTCTGCTAATTAACTAGAACGAAATATTATTGCCGATCTGACATGAACAATTTAACAAATTTATAGTTTTCTTGGCTATTACACATTTAATTTAATACTTGACTTGGACTAAGATTGATAATGTTGTAAATTTTTTATGGTTGTGCAAAGGAGATACCTCAAACAACTTCTAAATTACCTTAATTCTTAATATTCATTAGATAAATATAACTTGGAATAAAATTGTAAAAAATATAAATTTGGGAGGAATTACACATGTAATCAGTTATGAAATCACAGACTTATTATCATACATCCAATTTGTAATTTTTTTACGGTTGTGAAAAGAAGATAAAAATATATTACCTAGGATCCAAAATCATTATCTTAAACCGATCTACATGAATACATATAACATTTAGATTTCTTTGCTATTAGCATATAACAATATAAATAAGCCTTGACTACGTTTATCACTACATCAAATTGTTAAATAATTTACTTGTGCAAAGGAGATACTAAAACACCTGCAAAATTTTGTAAAACAATTATGTGGGAAGCGTAAATCTGGCAATTCATAATATAAGCGCATCCTAGATGTTTTGCAAATTATAGACAAATAGAAAATATAAATAAGCTTGCCTACGCTTTTCACATAAATATGTAAATTTTTTTCGGTTGTGAAGGAGATACCTAAAACTGCTAATTACCTATTTCGAAATTATTATGCGAAAGCTGATCTAAATGAATAATATTATAAAATTTAGATTTTTGGCAATAACTTCATAAATATAAGCTTGATACAGTTTATACTACATAATGTGTAAATTCTTTACGGTTGTGCAAAGGGAGATACCTCAAACACTTGCTTTAATTACTTAGGAGCCCAATTATTATCTCAAACCGATCTAACATGAACTATGTAACAATATTAATTTCTTTGCTATTACACATAAACAATATAGAAGCTTGATAATGCTTTTTTTATCATGCATTTGTGATATTTTTTACAGTTGTGGCAAGGGGATACTCAAACCCTGCTATACTAGGAGCCAAATATTTTTTTTAAATCGATCTTACATGAATACATATTTAAAACAAATTTAGATTTCTATGGCTAATACACTAAAAAATATAAATAAGCTTGACTACGCTTTATCATTACATCAATTGAAATTTTTAGGTTGTGCAATAAAGACCTAACACTGCCTAATACCTAGGAGCCAAATTATTCTTTGAACTGAATTTTATCCCATTTAAAAACCTAGATTCTTTGCTTTCAGATAAACCATATAATAAGGCTTGACTACGCTTGATCACTAAATCTGTGTATATTTTACGGTTGTGCAAAGAGATACCTCAAACATGCTAACCTAGGAGCCCAAATTTTATCTGAAACTGATCTAACTGCTCATATTATAACAAATTTTGATATTCTTTGCTATTACCATGTAAAATATACATAGCCTGACTAGCTTTCATACATTAATGTGTAATTCTTTACGGTTTGCAAAGGAGATACATCAAACCCCTGCCTAAATTACCAGGATCCCAAATTATTATCTGATACCAATCTAACATGAATACATAATTATTGACAAATTTAGATTTTTTGCTATTACACATAAACATTATAAATAGCTTTGCTATGCTTTTTCATTACCATATTTGTGGAATATTTTAGCGGTGTTGCAAGAAGATACTAACCTGTCTAATTTACCTAGGAGCAAAATTAATTATCTGACCGATTTAAAATGAATACATATTAAACAATTTAGAAATTTTTTCCTATTACACATTAAACAATATAAGAAAGCTTGGCTGCTTTATCACTACATGAATTTGTAAATATTTTACGGTGTGCAAAGGAGATACCTCAACTCCTAAATTACCTTGGAGCCAAATTATTATCTGAACTGATCTAACTGAATACATATTATAACAATTTAGATTTTTTTGCTAGTCACATATAAAATATAAATAAGCTTGACTACACTTGATCACTACATAAATGTGTTTTTTGGTTGTGCAAATGAAATACCTCAAAAAACCTGCTAATTACTATGGAGCCCAACTAATTACTGAAACTGAATCTAACATAATATATTATAACATTTAGATTTCTTGCTATTACACATGAAACAATATAAAAAAGATTGACTGCGCTTTATACTACTCAAATCTGGTAATATTTTATGGTGTGCAAGGAGATAACTCAAAACCTGCCTATTAACTAGGAGCCAAATTATTATCTGAAACGATTTAACAGAATATCTATTATAACAAATTTAGATTTCTTTGCTATTACACTATGCAATAAAATTAAGCTTTACTACGCTTATCACTACATTAATAGTAAATTTTTTCTGGTTGTGCAAAAGGCGATACCTCAAACCTACCTATTTAACTGGAAGCTCAATTATTATCTGATACGATCTAACATGATAATATTATACAAATTTAGATTTCTTTCTATTACACATTAACAATATAAATAGGCTTGAGAACATTTTATCATTTATTTCTCAAATTTTTTATATCTTTTACGATAGTGTAGAGCAGTTCTCAACATCTGCCTATTAACCTAAGGCCCAATTTTATCTGAAACGATATGCATGAAGACAATTAATAACAAATTTTAGTATTTTCTTGGCTTTTAATTTAGACCGTTTAAATAAAACTTGACTAGCTTTTATCACTTCAATAAATTGTGTAATTTTTTATGGTTGTGGAAAGAAGATCCTTCACACTGCCTAATTACATAGAGGTTCTAAATATTATCTTACCGATCTTCCTGAATACATATTGTAAAATTTGATTTCTCTTGCTCTTACCCATGTACATATAATTTAGCTTGACTACGATTATCACTATCAAATTGTAAATTTTTACAGTTGTGTCAGAAAACAAAAACAAAATATATTACCTAGGATCCAAAATCATTATCTTAAACAGATTTAAATACATATTATACAAAATTTTGATTTCTTTGCTATACACCTTAAGTATAAATAAGCTGACTAGCGTATCACTATAAATGTGGTATATTACCTTTACGGTTGTGCAAGGAGATACTTTAAACTCCTGCCTAAATTAAGCAGGAGCCAATTATTATCTCAAACCGATCTAACTTGAATAAATATTATAACACAGAATTCTTTGCTATTACATCTAAAAATATAAATAAGCTTGACTATGCTTTTCACTACATCAAATTTTGTGAATATTTACGGTTTGTGCAAAGGGGATACCTCAACTGCTAAATTAACTAGGAAGCACATTATTATCTTAGACACGATTCTTAACATGATCATATTTAAACATTTTAGATATCTTGCTATTACATAAAACATTAAAACATGAATGACTACACTTTATCATTACATAAATTGTAAATTTTTTACGGTTGTGCAATAAAAACTCAAACCACTGCCACTAAATCAACTTTGAGCCAATTATTCTTTGAACTGATCTAAATCGAATAATATTATAACAAATTCAGATTTCTTTGCTATACACTATACACATACATATTTGACTTCACTTTTCACTGCATAAATTGTGTTTTTTTTTTTGGTTGTGAAGGAGATACTCAAACCATGCCTAACGTTGACATGGAGCCCAATTAATTCCTGACGATTAAAATTTGAATACATATTTATAACAAATTTAGCATTCTTTGCTATTACCATAAAACAATATAAATAAGCTTAACCTATGCTTTATCAATACATCAAATTGTAATTTTTCTGTTTGTGCAAAGGAAATACATCAAACACTGAATAAATTACCTAGGAGAATAATTATTATCTGAAACCGATCTAACTGAATACAATATTATAACAAATTTTAGATTTCTTTCCAATTAGCACATATAACAATATAAATAAGCTTGATACGCTTTTTTTATTACTTAAATTTTTTTTATTTTTTAACGATAGTGAGAGCGATTCCTAAATCATGTGCCTTAATTAACCTAAGAACAAAATTATTATTGAAACGATCTGACATGAAACAATTATAACAATTTAGTTTTCTTGCTATTTACACATTTAAAATTTAAAATAAACTTGACAACGCTTTATCACTTCATAAATGTAAATTTTTTAGGTTGTGCAAAGAGAGATACTCAACACATGCTATTATTGAGTCTAAAATATTTCTTAAATATATGCTAACTGAATACAATTGAAAAAATTATGATTTCTTTGGCTATTTCACATGTAACGTATAAAATTAGCTTGACTATCGATTATCACTACATCCAATTGTAATTTTTTAACGGTGTGTAAAGAATTAATAAAAATCCTGATATATAAATCTAATTGATAATTATCTTAAACGCGTCTATATGAAATTGTAATCAATTTTAGATTTCTTTGCTTTTACATACAATATAAATAGCTTGACTACGCTTTTCACTACATCAATTGTAAATATTTTACAGTTTGGTGCAAAGGAGATCCTAAAACACTGCCTAAATTACTTGGAGAACAAATTAATTTCTTAAACCGGTCTATCAATGAATAAGCCTATTACTGCATTTAATGATTGTTTGGCTATGTTTAACACATTAAAAATAATAATCACAGCTATGACTATAAGCTTTGTTATCATATGCAGTAATTGTAGTATTTTAACGGTTGTGCAAGGTAGGAGGATCTCGGGAAGCAATTAGGTCGTGAAGGTTACTATTAGGCCCAAGATTATTATCGAAACTGATCAACTGAATACATATTATAAGAATTTAGATTTTATTAATTAACAATAAAATAAGCTTGACTACGCTTATCACTAATAAATGTGTAAATTCTTTACGGTTGTGCAAGGCTCTCAAACATTCCTGCCTAATTTACTTAGGAGCCCAATTATTATCTAAACGATCTAACATGAAAACATTTATAACTATTTAGATTCTTTGCTATTACACATAAACAATATAAAAAAAGCTTGACTATGTTTTCATTAATATAATTGGGAATATTTTACAGTTGTGGCAAAAGGGATTACCTCAAACTGCCTAAATTACCTAGGAGTTTAACATTATTATTTTAAAACCGATATTACATGTTGTACATTATTTAACAAATTAGTTTTCTATGCTGATTACATTAAACAATATAAAATAAGCTTGACTCGCTTTATCACCTACATCGATTTGTAAATATTTTACGGTTTGTCAATAAAAACCTCAGAACAGCTGCTAATTCTAGGAGCCCCATTATTTTTGAATGATCTAATGAACTAGCATATAATAGACAATTTAGATTTATCTTTTGCTGATTACGTTAAACATATAATGGCTTGACTAGAGCTTGATCCACATAAAATTGTATAATATTTACGATTGGGCAAGAGAGATACATAATACACCTGCCTAATTTTCCTAGGAGCCAAAATTATTATCTGAAACCTATCTAACATGAATACTTATTATACAAACATGTGTGATTTACCCATGTACAATATAATAAGGCTGACTAGCTTTATCATACAGCATTATGTGTAAATTCTTTACGGTTGTGCAAGGAGGATGCTGCCTAACACTGCTAAATTACTAGGGAGCCACAAATTATTATCTGAACGCGATCTACGATGAATTCATATTAGTGATAATACAATTTAGGATTTTCTTGTGCTAGTACATTGCGATAATCGAATCTGTAATAAGGATATTGCGACGTGTGATTATTAGCTTTTTCATTACCTCATATTGTGAATATTTTTTCGGTTTGTGCAAAGAGCATACCTCAACACCTGTCTAAATTAACCTGGAGATTATCATTGGTAATTGATTGAACCGATGCGTACCAACCTGAATACATATTTAAACAATTTTAGATTTTTATGCTATTACACATAAACAATATAAACAAGCTTGACTGCACTTTTTTTTAATATAATTGTAAATTTTTGACGGTTTTGCAAAGTTAGATAGTCACACTGCCTAAATTAACTAGAGCCCAATTATTATTGAAATGATCTCGTTATCAAATATTATCAAATTTAGATTTTTTTGGCTAGTACACATAATAAAAATTACTAAGTTGACTACACTTGATACTCTAATGTGTAATTTCTTTCTGTTGTGCAAATGGAACTTTCAAAAAACCTGCCTAAAAGGTTACATAGGAGCCAGATAAATTAATTATGAAACCGATATTAACATGAATATATTATAAAAATTTAGGATTCTTTGCTATTACACATAAAGCAATATAAAAAGCTTGACTATAGCTTTGATCACATACGATCAATTGTAATAGTGTATCTCTCTCGGTTGTGCAGGAGATACGATCGACACTGCTAAATATATCCTAGGAACCCAAATTATTGATCTGAAACGAGTCTACATGAGAAATACTTTGACTCTACATTTAGACTTCTTTGTATTAACACATTACATATAAATAAGCTTAACTACGCTTGATAGCTACATCAAATTTAGTTAAATATTTTACTGTTGCGCAAAGGAGATACCTAAAACCTTGATTAAATTTAAAAGCGCCCAAAATATTATCTTGAAAGATTCTAACATGATCTATTATACAATTAAATTTTTGCTGTGGTACATATAACAATTTAATTGTCGTGGGATAGGTTATTTTATGCACTACATAAATGAACAATTTTGTAACGTTGTGTAGAAGAAGATGACACTAAACACCTGCTATTAGGTTAATCTAGGGACCCTAAATTAGGTGTATCTGACCCGATTAAACATGAATTACATATTTTAACAAATTTTAGATTCATGTTATTATAAAAAATCTTTAATAGTGGAGTTTTATCAGACTAATCAATGTAAATATTTTAGGTTTGTGCGAGGAGATACATCAAACAGCCTGCTAAGTGTCCTAGGCCAAATATTTATTAAAGCCGATATAAAATGGGATACATCTTATAACAAATATAGATTTTCTTTAGCAATTAACACATATAAAATATCAACTAGGTTGGACTCACATGCTGTTGTAGTCGATACATCAAATTGTAAATATTTTACGTTGTGCAAAGAGATACCTAATCACTGGCTAAATTAACTAGAGCCATATTATTATCATGAAAACGATTAACATAAATCATATTATACAAATTTTGAGTTCTATGCTTTTACATAAACATTAAATAAGCTTGATTACAGTTTATCACTACATTATTGTGTAAATATTTTACGGTTTGGCAAAGGGAGATACTAACAATGCTTATTACTTAGAGCCATTATTATCTGAAAATGATCTAAATGAATACATATTATAAACAAATTTAGATTTCTTTCTATTAAAACTAAAACAATATAAATAGGTCATTTGGGTAGCTTTAGGTATACATGAGGTTGTAAATATTTTCGGTTGTGCAAAGGAGATACCTCAACACCTGCCTAATTACCTATTAGCCCAAATTATATATCTGAAAACGATCTAACATGATACATATTAGGAACAATTTATTAGATTAAGGAGACACCTGCGGACCTAAAATTAACTCGGGCCCATATATTTATCTGAAACTGAATATACATGATCATATATACAATTTAGAATTTGATGGACTGAGCTTAACACTCAGATCAATAATAAAATAAGCTTGATACGCTTTATCACTATTATTATTGTCATAATTTTTTACAGTGTTAATTATATCAGATAAGGGAAAAGTTCTGATATGATATTCTCTGGTTCTGTGCAGTTGATTGTACAATTTAGATTTCTGATCTCTATTGCACATATAACAATATGAAAAAGCTTTCATTACGCTTTATTACTACATTTAATAGTAATATTTTCTAGTTGTGCTTAATGTAGAAAATCAAATAACCGGGAGTAAACTCCCTTCTCGAGGAGATTTTTTACTTATCCTGTTTTATAACTTGCATATATAGCAAATTTAAATTTATTATGATAGTGTTTATTGTTCTGGAGAAGGGCACGTATACCAACGCAAGATCGTTCGAACTGCCTCAAGAAAAATAAATAGTTATACGAAGATCATCGCGGACTAGAAGAGAACAAAAAAAGAAAGACTGAACTATGTAGACAAAAAGAAAAGAATTTATAAACATAGTCTAGATGATCTGTTCGATATATTCCATATAAATACAATAGATATGATCAAAATAGAGGAAGACAGAAAGTTAATACATATGCAGCGACAAAAAGTACGTGTTGGTTGCATGTTGGGTATAGATAAGAAGGTAACAGCCGCAGAAGTATGGTAGGCCAAGCGAGTAGCAAAGGAATTAAAAAGAAGAGAAAAACAACTTTCGACCACTACAGTTTCAGGTTAGTGAAGTTGTGCAATTCAATTTTAAATAAGTAATTTTTTACTAATTTACACTTACTGTCAACCTGATGTTTCCTACATATATTTCACAACGCTATTGTCTCTCATAATATCGAGTAATCTTAGTTTGAAATGTATATTTCAGAATGTAATTATCTGCTATCTTCATCAGAGGATAGCGAACCTCAAGACACCCAGATAGAAACTACAGCAGAAACTATTCAATCATCTAGCAATCCTGGTACGTCAGATATCGACGAATACCCCGAAATAGAAATTGATGTGTACTCTCAGCAGCACTAAATAAATGTAAAATTAGCGATAGGGATGCTGTTCATATATTGAAAGCTTGCGTTGAGGCACTAAATTTAAATCAGAGAGAATATGTCATCAACCGCCCATCCATTAAAGGGGTAGAGAAAAGTTTCGTAAGCAATCAACATTAGCGTTAGATCTAAATTTAATGATTCGAAATTAAACTACGTAGTTATTCATTGGGATTCTAAAATGTTCCCTGATATTACCGGAAAAAGTCAGTTGATCGACTCCCAGTGATAGTAGCAGCTTTCGACGTAGAACAACTAACTTCTAGGAGTTCCAGAGCTTTCATCAGGAGCAGATAAAGAGTTGTCATCATCTGTATATGATACACTACAGGAATTATCACTACTGGAGACTGTTCAAGCTTTTGTTTTTTAACACAACTGCAAGTAATACATGGAGGCTAAACGGCGCATGTTATCTCCTCGAAAAAAAAACTAAACCGTGATATTATGTTTTTTTGCATGTCGACACCATATTTATGAAATTAAATTGCAGGGGTAACACCTCCGACTAATTAATTCTGAACTCGAGGAAAGTTTAATTTTAAAAGATTTCAATATTACCTCATTTTTAATACCCTATTCAGTTTTTAAACATGTGAGATATATTTGACAATTGAAGCGAAAAGAAGAACAATAATTAAAATATGATTATAAATGTTACTTAAAGAATGCCCAAAATAAAATTATTTTCATCAAACCCTTGATTTCAAGATTTTTTGAACAGAAATAATTTTCTTTCGCGTAATAGGCTTCATCACGCGGAATTACAATCAATTCCGCACGGCAACCAGGAGCATATCACTAGGTAGATGAATGCGGGAAAAACAACACCAAGCAATATATATAGCCTTTAAAAATCATACAATCTATTAAGAAAACATTCATTTAAATTTAACCCCATACAGAGCGATTGACCGCACTAAAACGCAATATGTTGCAATCTTAATAACCAATGTTTGGGAAAGCATGGGTTTTTTCCTTACCCTACAAAATTTCCTAATTGAACGCTTCATGAATGACATTAAATTTTACTTTTAAAATTCTTTCATTTTGAATACCAAAAAACCACCGCAAATCCATTGCTAAAGAAAGGCAATTCATAAAATTGTATCCCTACCGTACTATATGTTATTTAAGTGAGGGAATGGTGCAGCTCTTCCACCCCTATAAGATGGAGGCAATAACAACTTATGACTATGCGACGAAGAAGTATGGTTAGATATTACAAAACCAATGCCAAATTGTTCACAAACACTATTGAAACATGGACTACCGAAACATCTAGTCGAGAAAAAAGAAATAAATCTTTATTAAAGAAGATGATTTGGCAACTATTCTCCTAAAACATAAATTTTTTCCTCTTAGATTTACTTACACCACGGTCGACGAATATATTATTTCAGGTGGTCTTTTCAAGATATTGCCTACAAAACTGATTGCCTGTTGATTGGAAAATCAAGAAAGTTACCATTGAAAGGAAGAGAAATTGTTTAGGCCTCCACTTCAAGTCATCCGGTGGCGTGTAAACGACACTGATCAGCAAACACAGAGGAGGTAAAATTAATGGAACAAGAATTTAATGGCAAATTTGCCAAAAACGAAGAACAAAAACAAGGGGAAAAAAGAGAACTAGAAACTAAATATTTTTTATTAATAAAATCTATCATGATGCAATTTTGTAATACAATCGCATATATTTCATATGTTTTATATTAATATCTTTATATGTTATTAAATAGATCAAAGTATTAAATTTATAATTCTTTTCCAGGTTTTGGGGGCCTAAATACGTAAGCTAACAAATTAAATTTTTCTTCTTTTTATATAAGGTTGTACAAGACCATCTTCAATCATACCCGCACCCTCACATATCACTATGCAGTGAAAATGGAAAAATAATAAATAGGCCGTTACAGTCTCTATTTCCGATTATATGTATAAGTGTACGAATAAACATTCAATTACTATATTTCAAAAAACTTTATGAACATTTTGCTTATTATGCTTTTTGCCTTATGTCGTGGCAAAGTATGTAAAAATTTATATCAATAAGAGTTTGATATTTCATATCTAACCTCTGTATACCGAAATCGACCTTGTGTAAATAAATTGTCGGATTTGTATCCTTTTGAAGAACAGTCATAGAATGTACCAGCGAACGAAGCACTAATTATAAACAAAAGTCTACCGGGTCCTACCTTTTTATTCGCGCAGAAAAAAATTTCTCCTTTCTTTATATAAGGACCATTGTCAAATTATATATGTTCCACACTTTCACTTCGTATCTTTCTCCAATTTCAAACAAAGGCCAGTGTATTGTCGTTTGTGGCCCGAACGTATAAGATAATAATGAGGAGAGAGAGAGGAGGAGGACTCGAGGAGGAGAAGACGCACGCGAGGATCGAGGCTGAACCTTCAACCCTACCCCTGCGGAGCTTTCCCAATGACTCGACGAGAGGAGACCACGAGAGAGAGAGAGACGAGACGTTTACTATAAACTTAATATTGAAAGGAGACTGAGGAGGAGAGAGACAGAGACGAGAGAGAGAGAGCGAGAGTACACACACACACACACACACACACAACACACACACACACACACACACACACACACACACACACACACTGACACACACAGAAGAGAGAGAGAGAGAGAGAGGAGAGGAAGAGAGAGAGATGAGATACGAGAAGATTTCCGGAAGGAGAGGAAGACGGAGAGGAGAGGTAAACTTGAGACGAAGAGAGAGGGATATGATACTGTGTCCGTGTTGGCGCTAATTTATAAAGCTCTGAGAGTATGGCGTGTGTAAGGGCCATTTTATCTCACTCAGTATAGTGAATTGGCAGGGAGAGTACAGGTCGTAATCGAAATCGAGTGATGAGATTGTTCTAAAGCGCTCTCGCGTATGCTCGGTTGCCTCAGGAAGCGTCGAGAGAGTCTCTCTTTGCTGAGGCCTTGCATCTTCTCGACTCCGCAGGGAGTCCAGGAGCTGGGCTGAGTCTTTCTCAGTTTACTTTTTGTCCGCAAGCGTACCGCGTCTGTTTTCCTATTTTTGCCAAATCAACGGGTCAAGTTCATTGTATGTTTATTTATTGCGCCACTTTAATCTTCCTCATCTCTTTTGCTTTCTGTAATCGTTCACATAACCTTTCCCACTCTGTTATTTTAATCCTGCCATTATTAAACTTTACTCGTATGTTATTCTGTCAGTCGGTCGTGAAATGTTTATATAATAGTTGACGGTAGGGATGTCTATGCGTTAACTTAGTAGATAGTGTTTAACAAAATGTTAATTTACGTCGTAGTTGTTACTTTGATGTTAGAATATATAACGATGCAGTTAAGGCGACATAAATCCTATTCTATGTGGTTAAATGAATTTGTGAATATATGAATAACATCTTTGTCATCATACTAGTTTCCTTATAATCTTTCCTTTGCAGTCATATTAATATATATATATACTATTATAGATATATATATATATATATAATATATATATTTAACTAATATTAATATATATATATAGCTATATAATTAATATATATTAATACATATATATATAATATAATATATTATATCTATATAATATATATTAATTAAATTACTAATTATATATCATAATGTTTACCATCTCTACGGGCAGGGCCCACTTTTTTATAAGGAAGTGTTACTCAGAATAATATTAATATATACAACCGTAATAATCTCTGAAAGGTGTGCTATGCGAGGCTCCTCCCCTCTCTTTCATATAGGTGGCTGGAGGTTGTACCGGTCCTTCTATCTTAGAACCTACTTCAAATTCATTTAGATATTATTCACAAGTGTAACAATATTTTTAATATGTTCTAATTTTCACACTACCGTCCTTAGGATAACTCTCAAGCTCATTCATGACCCTTATTTCGCTTCTTCCTCTTTCATTCCGGACTACCCATAAGCTACTCCAGGTGCACTGTATTTCCAATAAACTTATTTATTAATATGACTATTCTCATAAATATAGCATCACCGCATATAGCTCTATAAGAATATTCGCTCGGGCATCCTCCATACTAACTATATATATTATAATTACCATATGTAATATTAGTATAGTATTATTATATTTTTCTATGCATATTTTAAAATTAATATTATCCTGTTAAATACATTTATTTTTGTTTATTTAATCAATATATAGTAAATATTTATTATTATATAATATATATTATATATATATAATATTATATATATATTATATAATATTATAGTAAATTAGCGGAGTGCAGTACATATCATGGGCCGAGTAGAACTCAACCTACTTATGGTTCTGACTCTATTTACTAAGCTAAGATATAATTTAAATCATAACATAAGTACGTATATACCATATGTGGATTATGAAAAACTCTCACAGTGGACAGTGCCTAGGATTACCTTTCAAACACTTAAAAGTTCAAAATCCTCTTGAGTTCCGAAATAAATAAACATTATCAGCCTTAAATACTAGATCAATGATATGTATCTGTGCTAACAAACCCGTTTGTCCCATTGCGCACTGGGTTCCGCAGTAAGATAATTCGGGACACCACCAACGCAAAGTGATTGTGAGCTTGTTCCAAACTAGTCAATGTTAAATTGAAATTTCCAAGAAGAATTATACATAAACAAATTGTGTGGATTGAGAAGAAAAGAGATGTTACAAATGTGTATGTTTAATGTTAATTGAATGAATTAATGATCAAACTCACTGATCAGGAGATAAACTCCGCTAGGACAGAGGTAAAGGTAACACTAACAGTCACCTTAAAGTTACAGAATTACTTAAATAACGAAGGTCGAGATATCACTCGATATAACTACAATACAAATGAATGCGAGTTGGTTTCAAGTCACAACTTATTTATTCTAATATACAACATGCAGTCATGTTTAACGCCAGAGAGATAACAAGACACGACTCATTATATTTGAAACTCTCAACTGTATAGGTATTAAGGTGCATTCAATACATTGACACTAATTCTAATGTGATTTGAATTTGGTACTTTAGAAACTTTCCTTTTTGATATTCTTAATTATTGATATAAAAATTCAGCACTGAGAAAAATCTTCTCCACAAAAAAGCTAACTTGAGACGAGGATTTAAGTCCCCCCCCCCAAAAAAAAAAACTAATTAAATATATAGATTATTTAATTTTACTTTTCTGATTGATTTATATTTATCTATATTTAATTTGATATATTTGAATTATTGATTTTACTATGTAAGTTTTATCGCAGCTTACCCTAACCAGTTTGGTATTACAAGGGGTTTCTTTTTTCTTTGACTAAGTTTACTCACTTTATGGCTGTGAATATGGCTGTGAATAATGCCTATGGATTTTTGGCTGTAAATATAAAGCTTTCAGTGTTGCATATTTTTAATAAGACTTAAAATTTCTTCATTAATTTAATTTCGTAGAATGAAAGAAGCTTCACTAACCTTCTATAATTTATCAATGAACTTGATTGCTGTCCTTAATAAAGAGGACGATGACTTAATGATTCCACTTGTATTGATTAAGTTTATCAAAGTTTAAGAATTAAATACTTTCAACCTATCTAATATACTATAAAGGTATTATTTCGAAAAGTACTAAAAAGAGGAATAATACGAATTAGTAATACCAGCTTTTAAGCCAACATAATGTAATAATCATCATATCTAATTGCCACATATAATCTTAATCACTTAAGGACGTGATAACTATCGGCACCACGAAGATTTATACAGTATTATTTAAGGTCGATTGCCACTGGTACCACTAATAATATATTTATTAATAACAACTTAATCAACTATAAAAAACAAAGAAAAGATCAATATATATATAGTATCCTCAAGTTCTCCCCATTCTATATATATATATATATATTAATAATTTTATATATACTATATTCATACTATATATATACTATTTATCATTATATACTATACCTATATATATCTATACTTACCTCTCCTGACCCTATATTTAATATATATATATTATATTATTAAAAACCAAAGAAAGATCAACCTAAATAGAAAATGCTTACATTATATATATATATACATAATAATATAATATATATATATATAATATTATATATATCACTATATATATATTTATACTATATATACTATAATTAAAATAATAACGAACCACTATACCTATATGTTATATATATATATATATAATATATATATATATATATATATATAGTTAATTAAAATATATATATATATAATTTGTTCTCTAAAAGTCTAAGGGCTAAGAAAGAAAAAAATACCACTACAATTGAATAATTTTTATTTCTTTCTCCGCTTTGAGCAATAATGTCCTTGAACTAAGAAGCGTATTTTCGCTAGAGCCGCCGGGCACCTGCACAATATGAACTCGCTCGGCACCCTTGCCGGTGCCGCGGCACACAGTTTGAAAACCACTTCCCTAGAATATTCAACTGAACATTTGGTAAAAGCTGATTCACAACAACAACTTGCGCTCTCCAAAGAGAGTTACTGGGTTCGATTATGTCCTCCGATAAAAGGCGATGTATTTTCATCCTGAACGTAGTGTAAATAAGCGGAAGAAAAAATTCGAGTTTTTAGAAGCTTTGAACGACCAGCGGCACGGATTAACATACTGTTAGGAGGTTGGAGGATATAATTGACATGCCCTGAAGCAGATAATGCAAGGAAGTTCCAAATTAACGATGGAAATGTTCTTAAAGAAAGGACCTTCCAAAAATCTCAAATCCACCAACAGGCTTCATTGGCAGTTACCAAATGTTTAGACTGAGTAAGTCCTATATCTGAACCACTAAAATTCTACTTTACACTTCTCTCCGTTAATAGGCATGGACTGATGATTGATGAGCCCTTGCATTTGTACTAAGCTCAATGTGAGGAAAACTGTTACCCAAATTTTGCTTGCCGCTTTGGCAAACGCTTGTTAGTTAGGCATGTGCGAGCTTCCAGTATCCAACCCAATATATAATATATACTATCATACTATATATATATTATTATATAATATAATTACTCTATAAAGTATCAAATATATATTACTACTATATATATATACTTATATACTACCTTACCTATATATTATAATATATTTTAACAATATATATCATACATATATATATATATATATAATAAATATATATATATTAGATATTATATATATATATATATCATATTAAGTATTATTATATTATATTAGTTATATGATTATATTATATAATATATTATAAATTGCTATTCCCTCGATCTTTACTCTCAGAGCAAATTTTGACGCGGGGAAAATTTAAACAAGAAATTATCAATTATCAAATTTAAAATTGAGGGCGGGTATTCCTACATTAAAAAAAACAAAAAAAAAATATTAAAAATGATAAGTTCTTGAACTTCACCACCCCAGTAAAATATATATATATATATATATATATACATATATATATATCATATATTCATATATATAATTATATATATATTATTATAATACTATATATATATATATATATCTATATATTATATATATACTCTTATATATTATATATATATATATCCTTAACACTCTATTATCATGATTCTATTATAGATATATATATTTATACCTATATTATACTATATACTATATATATAGACTATATGTATATTATATATATAATATACTATATTATGATATATAATATTATATATTCATATTAAACTATAATATTATAATATATACCTACCTATATATATATACTATATACTACTATTACTCCTACTACTATAACAAAAAACTCAACATAATAGCTACAGGGAAAAAGGATACATTGTTGGAATCCTGGTAAACATTTACCGAGGAAAATAGCATCTAATAAACAAAGAAAAAAAAAAAAAGAAAAAAATTTCAAAAATCCTACAATAGCTTACAGGGAAAAGGAATACATTGTTGGAATCCATGCAAAAAGGTTCTATAGGACAAATATTAACAGAAAAAAAATTAAATAAAAATAAATATATATACTCATTACGATATAGTATATTATAACTATATATATATATATATATAATATATATAATATATATATTATACTATATATTGATACTATACTATAATATATATATATTATTGTAAAGGTATTACCACTTGCAATGGGGCCTCGCAGCGCGGGGAACAAGGTGGGGGGGACGTTTTCCATACCCCGTAGGGGAGGTGCGGAGGGAACCCCGCGACACCCAAATACCAAAAGAGCGGGGCTAGTTCCGGAGACCTCCCCGGAGGGGGGGAAATAGCCCAACCCCGTAGTTCCCCGGAAGGCCGAGAGACCCCGACTCTGCCATCGGTGCGGTATAATACCTTTGGGGCATTCGTTAGTTAAAAAAACCCAAAAACAAAAATTTATCTTAGAAAGTAAAGTTTGATTTCTTTAACGAGTAACGTATAAAATTCTCTAAATCATGCTTTCACTTAATCTTTCAATAACTTTATTTACAAAACCATTTTTTTTTTTTTCTTTTTTTGACCCCTAGAACGTCATTTTGAAGAATGGGTGATCTAAGATTTTTTGCACTTATTTGATCTTAAATAGTATTTGTTATTTATTTCTTTGTACGCAACAAATATATTTGACTATATCTCACATATAACTCCCTGTTTTATTATATTGCATTCATTGGAGAAAATCTAATTAAACATATTCGTTTCCTGTTATTTTAAAATTACGTCAGTAGCTAGGGAGGCCATATTTGGAGGCACGACTCTTTTTACCTCCACTTCGGCGTTTGACCTTATTTGACCTCCTTTTACCCCACCCTTAAAAATTTGGGCAGAACCGCATTTTTCCGAGCCCACATTTTTACCTGCAAAACTTGACCTTTTTTTGACCTTTGACCTTTTTCACAGGGCTTGACCTTTTTTGGCTTTGACCTTCTTTGGGCCTTTACCTTTTGGGCCTCCTAATTTTTTGAGAAACCCTAATTTTTTGAGAACCGCTAATTTTGGCAACCCTAATTTTTTGCGCAACACCGCAATGTTTTCGGCAACCCCTTAAAAAATTGTTTGAACCCTTCGAAAGAAGGCGTTGCGCCAAACGGTTGCCGTCCAGCAACCGTCTTACGTATTGCCCGCTATTGTTACGCCCGCGTTAATTTTTTCACCATGCGGTCATTTTTGACCCACCCTGGTAATCTTTTGATCTTCATTTTAGGTGGCTTAGCCCTTTTTTGATCGTCTAACCTTGTATTGGAACCATGATAATTTCCGACCAAACCCCTTTTGATCCTTCCCTGGGCTCTCCAATTTGGGCCCATCCACTAATTTTCGACCAACCCATTGACTCTCTGCCAATGGCATTTTTTTGCCGCACGGTAATTTTTGGTGGCTGACCCTTTGGTGCTTCCGCTGGTCAATTTTGGCCCACGTAATTTTTGGCTACTCCTTTGGTCCCTGCCGATCTCGAAGTCGCCACGGTAATTTTTGGCTACCCTTTGGAGTCTTCCATGGGTCCATTTTTGCCCACACGGAACTTTTCGACCAACCCTTTTGGTCTCCATGGGTCAATTTTGGCGCACCCTAATTTTTGGGAACAACCTTTGGTCTCCATGGGACAATTTTGGCCCACCCAACATTTTTGATCTTCCTTTAGGCGCCTTAGCCCTATTTTTTTTGATGTCTTTACCTGTTGACCGATGATATTTCGGCCGTTACACTGCCAGTGTTATCTCCGAGAGGGTCGGTCATGGAATTTTCTTGTCTTCCATATCTTAGGGACTTAGCCTTGGTGATGTGTTCTTACCTTGTTCTGACCATACTATTCGGGCCTTGACCTTGCCATATCACCATGGTCATTTTTGGCCACGCCACTTTTCTGCCCACTCGTGGTCGCTCCACCGCCACATATTTTCGTTCCTGTAACTTTGTACGCATGTAAGGACCTACCTACACGTGTGAACACCTACACACGTGCGCGTCCGCACACCACACACACCACGCACAACACGACCAGCGACGACAACACAACCACACTACACTTAGTACAGAACATTCACCTATGACCACTTATAACACCACATTCACGTATGACACTCTACATTCTACCCATAGGACACTTACATTTCACTTCATACTCACCGTACAAACACACCTGCCAACCCCTTTGGTCGTCCCATCGGGTCAATTTTGACCCACCAGGATTGCTCCTCATCCTTTAGGGACCCTTAGCCCTTCTTTGATGTCTTTAACCTTGTTTGACCATGATACTTCGCCTTTGACCTCTTGCCAACTATACCATGCGTCAATTTTGACCCACGCTAACTTGACGGCTTTGATGGTTCCCAATCCACCTTAAGGAGGATCTAGTGATGTTCTATTAGTGTATCTATTTCGCCGTTATTAGAGGAGTGCCAGCCCGTGCAAGTACCAAGGTGAGCTGCCAATGTAGTTGCCAATGAGTTGCCAATGACGTGACTAAGTGTATGTGCCAAATATTGGAGTGCCATAGTGAGGTGCCACATACGTGCCACACCGTGTGCCACATATGCCAACTGTAGTGCCACTTTTTTTCAAGCCTTTCCTAACCTCCCCTTAGCCCCGAATAGCCCTAATATGGGTTTCTACCCCTAGGTAATAAGGTTATGAGGATATCGTATTGGCCTTTGCTATATTACAATCTTGCCCTAGATATGCTCCACCTATGACCTTAGATTTTCTCACCCACACACCTTTACTTCTAAGCATTCCTACACTCGCCCATAAGACACTTACCATAGCCTCATATACAACTTTACATACTCACACGCACAGGCTACACCTTTACACTACACTACCACACCCTCCCGAAGCTCAATTTTGTTGCCCGCATCTTTGATGGCTCTTCTTGATGAAGCCACTTTGATCACCACCTATATCTGTTGATTCATCTTTTGATGACATTCTTTTGTCTACCTCTGATCATAAGCTGCCCACCAGGCCGCTACTGCAAGCCCTACCCCCGCAAAGGATTGCGAGGCCCCGCACCGCAGGTGCGACGCCGCGCCGAATAAAATATAATTACATAAGTCATCATTTTTATTTCCATGCTTTAAAGCATTTTTTTTATTTAAAACATTTTCGCGAACCTAAACCTGTAACTCATTACAGAACCGTAAACATCAAAGCTATATTTATTACAGTTATTCACTACAGTTATTTGATTGTTTTAAATACTTTTAATTTACTAAAATTTTTACAAAAATTGTATGTAGAAGAAAAAACCCAGAATGTCTGATATATAAACATCTTTATTTACTACATACTGTACGAAATTTTATTAAAAACATTAACATTACATTACTATAACAGCAGTAAATCAGTAAACTCAATAAAGGTGTAACGCCTACACCAAGAGGGGATTGCAGTCTATGCCTTTTGTTTTACTGCTTACCTGCTTGAACCGTGCTTCTGACTTGCTTTAACCTCACAGTTTTACCTGTTATTTAAACTATAGGTTTTACCTGCTTTAACTCACATAATAACAAGCATACCTTAAAGCAGTAAATCAGTCAAATCAATTAGAGGTTACCTAACACTAGGGCGGCATTAGCGTATGTTTTGTTTTACTCTTTACTGCCTCTTAACTCGTTTTTTCACTGCTTCCTAAACCCTGTTTACTGCTTTTAACTCCATTGTTTTAACTGCTTTTAACTCACATATTTATTTAATTAACATTACATACCTTTAAAGCAGTAACTCCAGTTATAGCTAGCAAGGTGTGCACCTAACACCAAGGGGGGGATAGGTATGCTTTTGTTTTATCTGCCTTTACTGCCTTTAAACTCATGTTTATGCGTTAACTTTCTCGCCTATTACCTGCCTTAACTCCTCGCTTTTACTCTTTAACTTTCTGCCATTTACTGTTTTCAATTTCGCTTTCTGCTTTAATCATATATTTCTTAACATTATGTTTTTCTATGGTTTTTTAATACTTATTTATTTTTTCTTTATTATTTTATTTATCTTTTATTAATTATCATCATTATTATTTCATTTTTACTTATTTTCTCATACTACTTAGGTATTACTTCATGCCTATGTAGTTATTTTAGAACACACATACACACACACACACAAACACACACACAGCCACACCACACACACACACATACACTACACTAACACACATTCCACTAGACACCTCTAACACACATTTCACTTATGGACACTTTAAACCATAGACATGTACATTTACCTATTACACATGCGGCCACACACACACACACCACACACTTACACTAGCACACCACATTCACACACACTTATACCTACATTCACTATGACACTTACATTTGTCCCTAGACACTTACATTACACTTACACTTCACACACAGATTTTACTTACACTCACACAGATTACTTTACCTAACTCACAACAGACTTTACTTAACATCCTCCCCACCACCTAGATTACCTTACACACACAGATTTACTCTCACTCACACACAAAGATTTACACCACACACACAAACACCTACACACACACACCCCACACCACACTATTCAACACACACGCACACTCACCTACTTACACATATAACGTAAAATTATTTACATAACATTTTCGTTTTAATAAACACGTACATTTATACTTCTCATCAAGATATAACCTAAATATTATTTCAAATTCGTAAATCTAAAATAAATCATGCATTATCTTTGAACAAAGAATTTATTATTAACTGTATGTATTAATCATGTTTATAAATTATAACTGATATCGAGCGTACAATAATTATAGCCAAACAAGTCTAAGTTGGACAATTTTTATTAAAACATTATATTTTACCTACCCTTAAACTGCCAATATACTCAGTAAAATCAGCTACAGGACACGCCTAGCACCCCTCTTCATCACAGGCTATGCCCACGTTCTGTCTATTGACTTATCTGCTTTCAACCAGCTTTAACCATGCTAGATTACAGTACTAAACCACACAAAATAAAGTTCTTCTCTGCCTAGACAAACATGTATTTTTTTATTAAAACTCACTCTCTAAGCTATTTCCTAACTCTGAATAGAGGTCACTTACATTCTATATCTATTCACTCGTGTTCAACTAAAACATATTTCAAAGTTTTTTAAATTAAATTCAGATTTTTCGATTATTATTCGATTATTATTATCTATGTACATTGCAATCCATCACGAGAAAACAACAACAACCCGCAGCTCCTTACAGATACGAAACTGACCTCTCTCTGTAAAATTGTGATGAAATAACTACTTTTAGGTCTAAACTTAGGATAATCCTTTTTGTGAATCCCGGGGCGATTTAAGCCTAATTCCAGTCACAAATATATTTCAAACTGGAACCCGCATTTTTCTGTAAAAATGTGGTATGAAATAACACTACTTAGGCCTTAAATTTAGGCTAATTAGCGATAAGCCTTTTGTAGACGAGCTAACTTTAATCTAATACAAGGTCAAAAAAGGGTACATCTCCTCCGTTAAGACAAGACATCATTTGTATTATTATTTTTATAAATATCATTTCAATGTCTTTCACCATGATACCGTGTGTCTCTCTTTTCGTGCTTAAAAAGGAAAAATGTTTTCACTCGTTTCAGAACAGTTTCATTCGTAAACCTTTATCTCAATTTACCCATTATTGTGATTGGTCGAGAATTATGTTATCGTCTTTTAATATTTTGTCGCCTTTTGTTCTTTTAACTTGTATTTGAGCAGGGTGTGTTTTTTTATTATCTTTTTTAGAACCCAAACTCATTTATTAACAACATAGTCTTTTTAGCTGATTAAGCGGTCGCACAAGTTATCTGAATCTTGTATTTTATGGTATGATAATTTTCAGCTAAGTGTATACATATTTATTGTAATGACAAATTACAGAAAAATGTTGAATGGTTATGTTTAATGTTAAAATAAACTAAGTAAGTTGCTTCCCGTAGTTCATAAGCTAACCACAGGGCTCAGCATGAGCCCACCGCAAAGGCAGCCAACCCCGCACCCGCTGGTGCGCCCCGCCGCGTCGCCATATTTCCGCGTACCCGCCCGCGCGTGCGCCCGCGGCTGCAGCCTGTCCGCGTCCTCGCCCGCTGCGGCGCTCCAGGCGCTATATTCCCGCGCGATTATTATTTAGAACACGCATACACACACAACACAGCACAACACACACACACACACACACCACATACACCGAGCACTATCATCTGTGTGTGTGTGTGGCGACGCCACACACACACACACACGCACCACACACACACACACAATACGTATAACATTTATTATAAAACATTTTTATTTTTAAATATAATAATAATATCACTTCAGAAATTTCACTTTAATTATTTTTCTTTATGTAATTATTTATTCCTAGAACCATGAAAGAATCAACGCACACATTACACACACACCACCCCACACACACTCACACGCACACTCACTTAAACACCCACATCACAAATAATATTCTAAAAAACATTTATATTTTTTATTTATTATTATATATACTTAGTGTATTTTACTTCACTAGCCCTATTGTTATATTTATATAAATTTAGAACACACATGCACGCCCCACACACAACACACCACACACACACCTTACACACACAAACACATCACACTATACACATTACGCACCCCCCACCCACTTCAGATATTTTGATCCCCTCAATCTCTGACTTGCCTCCAGCTTTTTGATGCCCTAACTTTTGATGTCTCAGGTTTGAATGCCTCAAACTTTGATGCCTCAGCTTTTTGCCTTGCCTCAACTTTTTGATACCTCAGATGTTGATGCTGAGCTTTCTGACTGCCTTCAAACTTTCAATACTACTAGCTTTTGGTACCTTCAGCTTTAGTGGCTCATCTCTGATGACTCATCTTTGATGATAGCTCAATTTTGTTACCACCTATATTGATGATTCTGCTTATAAGCAGTTTTACACTTTACCTAGGACACGTACACTTACACTTATTACACATCATACACTATATCGCTTATTCACACATACGCACATACACATAGACTTACGTTCACCCATGGGACACCTACATCGTCACCCGCACACAAGTATATATACTACTCGTAATATATAGATATATATATATATACCTCTTACTATATATATTATATACTATACTATATATATACATATCATATATATATTATTATTTCATTTCCACGCGGGGTAATATTGCGCCTGCGGGGCACGCGGCGGGGCGGGAACGCGGAAAATTGCGCCTGGCGGCGCACGCGAGGCGGGCCCCGGGAACGCGGCAAATATTGCGCCTGCCGGCGCCCGCGGCGGGTGCGGGCGCACGCGGCGGGGACGCGGCGGGAGGCACCAGCGGGTGCGGGGCTGGCATCCTTTGCGGGTGGGGGCTCATGGTGAGCCCTGGTGGTTAGCTTATGAACTAGGTGAATTATTATTATCTATTCTAGTGAAATTAATAATTATTCCTCAATGTAAGTATTTCATTATAAATATGATATACACTTAGTAAAAATAGAACACTTTTAATACAAATCAGATAACTTGTGCACCGCTTTAACAGCTAAAATGACCTTATGATTTTTTAAAAATGAGTTGGGGCGGGTTTCCTTTTAAAAAAGAATTAAATAAAACCGGTTCCCTGCTCAAATACAAGTTTAAAGAACAAAAAACAAGTTTTTAATTTTGTTAAAAAGACCGAACATAAAAATACTTCTCGACCAATCACATACGGAGGTCATATAGAGATAAGGATTACCCGACCAATCACAAGTAAAGAAAAAACATCTCCTTTTTACCTGCTTAAAGGCTCTTACCGATCCCATTGTATAATATTTGACAATATATTATAAAAAGTAAATATAAACAATGATTCTGTAACAAAAGGTAACACCTTTTGACCTTGTATTAAGGATTAAATTAGCCCGTTACTACACAAAAGCTTATCACTAAATTTAGCGCCTAATTTGGGCCTAACGTAGTTATTACACCACATTTTACAGGAAAAGGTCAGTTTGAAATATATTTTGACTGGAATTAGGCTTAAAAAATCAGCCCCGGGGTACAAAGAAGGATTATCCTAAATTCTTAGACTATATAAATTCGAAATTGAACACTTTTTACCGAGAGAGTCAGTTTTCGTAGCTGTAAGGAGTGCGGGTTTTGTTGTGTTCGTGATGGATTTCAATGTACATAGATAATAATAATAATAATTAAAGCAAAACTCCGAATTATTTAAAGAAACTTTTGAAATATTTTCATTGAACCGTCAGAATCCTAAATCAGGAACATGTGGTGCAATAATTGTTATTTTTAAAGAAAAACTTAGAATGATTTATAAAATACATGATATGTTAGCAGAGAAGAACTTATTTTGTTAATTTTTTATACTTATTACATGGTAAAGATGATGTTGAAAGCAGTAAGTCAATAGAAACAAAATGTGGCATGCTTGATGTTAGAGGGCCCGGGTGGCTAGGGCCTTGTCCCTACTGATTTTTACTGATTTATTGCCTTAAGGTACGCAAAATATAATGTTTTTGTAATAAAATTTCATAAAATTTTCAGTAAAAGTTATTTAAATGATGCAGAAAATTTAATAAACAAAAAGTATTAACAGTTAATAATAAATTCTTTGTTCAAAGATAATTGATTGTTTATTCTAGAAGTTTGTTAGAAGAACTTTTGAAATAATTTCTAGTTATATTTGTATATCGAGTATATAAATGTTACGTTGTTTAATTAAAACATAAAAATGTGTAATAAATATACGTTTTATATGTGTAAGTGATGTGCGTGTGTGTGTGTGTTCTGTGTGTATGTGGCCATGTGTGTGTGTTTGTGTGTAGTCGCCATGTGTGTAAATCTGTGTGTGCAAGTGCTAAGTAAATCTGTGTGTTTGTAAGTAAAATCGTTGTGGTGAGTGCAGTTAAAATCTGTGTGCGTAAATAAATCTGTTTGTGAGTGTAAGTAAATCTGTGGTTGAGTAAGTGTAAACATGACTAGTGGTCTATGGACAAATTGTAATGGTTCCATAGTGAATGTGGTTATAAGTATCATAGTGATGTGCTGTATAAGTGGGTCATAGTGTGTGTGTCCTCGCTGTGGCCGCTATGTGTATAAGTGTAATGTTAAGTGTCTATGTCTGGTTAAATCTAAAGTGTCATAGTGAATGTTTGTGTATAGTGTCATAGTGAATGTGTGTATAAGGTAGGTATGTGTGTGTGTGGGTGCCGTGCTGTGGTATGTGTGTTCTAAATAATACAATAGGCATGAAGTTAATAGACAAAGTATTAATAAAAATAATACAAATAAAATAAAAAATCATAAAATAAATTAAAAAATAATAATAACAAATAAATAAAAGTATTAAACAAATAAAAAACATTAATGTTAAATAAAGATATGAGTTAAAGAGTTAACAGCAGCAATAAGTATAAACAGTAAAAGCAGAAGTTAACGCAGTAAAGCAGAAAGTTAAAGCAGTTAAGCAGAAAGTTTAAAGCAGCAAAACATGAGTTAAGGCAGTAAAGAGTAAAACAAAAAGCATACTAATCCCCCCCTGGGTGTTTAGGTCCACACCTCTATTGATTCTACTTGATTTACTGCTTCTCAAGGTATGTAATGTATATGACATATAAAACTGGAGTTAAAGCAGTAAAACATATGATGAGTTAGCCAGTAAAACATGAGTTAAAAGCAGTAAAAACATGAGTTAAAGCAGTAAGAGTTTAAAACAAAAGCATTAACTAATAGTATTAGATTGTGGTAACACCTCTATTGATTTCTGATTTTACTTGCTTAGGTAGTAATGTTAATAGAATCAATGTGAGCCAATTTTACAAGCAGATAAAAATTATAAGTTAAACCAGTAAAACTTGAGTTAAAGCAGATAAAACACGCAGTTCAAAGCAGCTCCAAGCAGTAAAACAAAAAGCATACTAATCCCCTCTTTGTGTTAGGTTACACCTTTTATGATTTTACTGATTTACTGCTTTTAAGGTATGTTAATGTTTTAATGTTTTTAATTAAAATTTCGTACAGTTGTATAAAATAAAATGTTTATATATCAGGCCCTCTGGTTTTTCGTCTTACATACAATTTTTTAAAAATTTATAAATTAAAAAGTATCTAAGTAAAAGTTATAAGGCTAGATAAAATAAGTTAAACTAAATACTCATGCTGGTTAATAATGCGTCGTGTATGAGTTACCAGTTTTAGCTCGCGAAAATTGTTTTTACATAAAAAATGCTTAGCATGAAATAAAAATGAATGATACTTCATAGTATATATATCTTTTTCATTTCGCGCGGGCGCGGCTCGCACCTGCGGCGTCGAGGCCTCCATTCCTTTGCGGGGAGGGGGCCTGCTGCGGCCTGGTGGGCAGCGTATGATCTAGAGGTAGACAAAAAAGATGAGTCATCAAAGATGGATCATCAATATAGGTGGTATCAAAGATGGCTTCATCAAAGATGAGCCATCAAAGGATGCGTTGCCAACAAACTGAGCTTCGAGGGTGGTAAGTGTAAGGGTACCTGTGCGTTGTGAGTTGTAAGTGTATCGTCATGGTCTAGTGTAAGTGCCCTATGGCGAGTGTTAAGTGCTTTATACAGTGTATAAAAATACCTACTCATGTAGGACAGCATTTCTAAGCAGATTGTCAAATTACACCAATCGATTCCTTCATAACCTTAACCTAGGGGTAGGACACCCATATTAGGGGCTTTCAGCGGCTCAGGGGAGAGTTAGAAAAGCTTGAAAAAAAGTGCACTAGTTAGGCACTATGTGGCACTCACTTGGCACTATGTGCACTCACTTGGCACTCTAATTGGCACTCACTTGTCACTCAATTTGGCACTATTGGCACTCACTTTGGCACTCATCTAGGCACTCACCTGGCACTCATCTAATACCTCATAGACCACTATTAGAACATCACTTAGAGACTTCTTACGGTGGCTTGTCTGGCTACCATCAAAGCCATCAAGTTAGCGTGGGTCCAATAATTGACCCATCGTATATGCAAAGGTGCAAAAGGCGAAATAATCATGGTCAAACAAGGTTAAAACGACATCTAAAAAAGGGCTAAGATCCCTAAGGAAGGGACAAAAAATTACTTGTCGTGGGTCAAAATTGAACCCATCGACGACCCAAAGGCGTTGGCAGTGTCTGCTGTATCGTGAGCTAGAGTGTAAATGTAAGTGCTCTATGTGGTAAATGGTAAGTGTCATAGTGAATGTGTTGTATAAGTGTCACTTAGTTCAATGTCTGTATAAGTGTAGTGTGTGTGTGTGTGTGTGTGCCCGTGTGTGTGTGTGTGCGGGCACGTGATTGTACGAATGACAAGATTACGGGTAGGTCCTACATGGCGACAAGTTTAGGAACAAAATATGTGACGGGTAGTGGGCCACGAGTGGGCAAAAGATTGGGCGTGGGCCAAAATGACTCCTGGTATATGCAAGGTCAGGCCGAAATATTCATGGTTCAAACCCAAGGTTAAGACATTCAAAAAAGGGCGAAGTTCCCTAAAGGAAGGACAAAAAAATTCCTCCTGGCGCCAAACTATTGCGAACCTATGGTATACTGGCAAGGGTTATGGCCGAAACTATCATGCGAATCAAAACAAAACCGGAGG
>JABUQX010098505.1:0-2500 GCA_015478945.1 Trachelipus rathkii
CCTGGATCATTCTGGATATGAGGACTCTGGTGTTGTAATTGTTGATGAATTGCTGGAGAAGGTAACACTTGTATGTGCTGTTGTAATGGGTTGTAACTGTCTGAGCATGTACTACGAGGTGACTGGTTGTTGTATGTTGATGAGAATGGTAGTCTTAATTTACTTCATTTTCTCATCTCACTATATGGTAGTACAGCCACTTCTTCTTTACTTCGGATACCACTATGTTATTAAAGGAGCTATGAAGGAAAAAAGTATACGGTAGAAACATCCACCTCCTTTCTGCAGTAATTTTTTTTTACTTTCAGATTTTTTTATATTTAGAGAGAGTTTTTTAATGATGTTGGGAGTGATGTGTCCCCCGGGAGCCCCGCGGTCTTGGCTGGGTTTTTCTCTGTGACGGCGAAGCTTCACCTTCTGAGGTCTGTTTAAAGTGAACATTTCCTTTATAAGATTTAAACAGACTTCGCATACACACTGGATGAATTTTTCATCATTACAGACTCATTTTACGTTTTCAGCTGTTTAGGTTTTAAATTTTTTTTATAAGAGGTAAATACTTTACAACTAGAGTACTCATTATTCAGGTATGAATACAGTTTCAATTTCGAATGGAAAATGTTAGTGCGCGAGCAAAACTCTATACGTCGTTTTTAGATGACAGTTCACACAATTAAATACACCGTGAGGAACAGATGTTACTTCTTTATATACCTTTAAGAAGTTTTTACGTCGTTGTGATGGAAACATTTGCGAGGCTAATACATTGATCTGATTCAATGTCTCTTCTTCTGCCCGAGAGTAGTAGATATTGGTGCTTAAAGATATATCTCTCAGTATACTTATTCTGATATAAAATGTTCTGGTGAAAAAATACAGACGATATTTAAATAATGGGAAAATACAGTAAACGTTTCAGCTATTTCTTCATTCAACTTATGCATTAAATCATCTAGTACAATGATTTTATGACCATTCACATTATCCAACGATTTGATGTCGTAGATTCCTTCATGAAATTGAATTACATCTTTATATTCTGCAAATTTTTCCTGATAAACACTGTAGCACCATATTATTTTTTACTGGTTCTTGTTCAAAAATTTCCATCTCTCTTAATATATTTAATAACAGAAAGGTTTTCCCGCATCCTGTGGGTCCTGATACAAGACAAGTAGTAGGACTATGGAACATAAATTTACACACTCCATACTCTTCAAATGTTCGATGTTTAATGTAAAGTCTTTATATATAATATATATATATATATATATATATATATTATATATATATATATATATATATATATATATATATATATATATATATATATATATATATATATATTCCAAAGTTTAATAAAGTTATTTTTTCACCAGAATGTGTGTTTATGGATAGGACTGAAACAGTAAAACCACAGTAGCAATAAAGCAGTAAAGACCAAAGCGCATGCCAGGGTGAGGGGAGGGTCTTCTGGCTATTTGCGCTAACTGCCTTATTGAGTTTATCAGCTTTAAAGGTAGAAAAAACATGTTTTTATTACAAAAATTAAACAGTAATCAGATTTTGTATAAAAAATAAAAAAAAAAATTAAGAAAGTTTAAGTATAAAATAAAATAGCGGTTTCATAGTACAGAAAACGGATTACTTGAAAAGAAAATACAAAGTGGTGTAAACACTTTATTAAAAAAAAAAAAAGTGTATATTAACGTTACAACTACGAAATATATTTAGCGTTCGCGTAGTAATATTGCGCCTGCGGGCGCTCGCGTCGTTTCCGGGCCGGGGGGCGCGCCTGCGGGCGCGGGGCAACCTCGCGTTCGGTCTTGCCTACCCTGCGATCGTTTAGAGAGTTGAAACCGTGATTCATCATAATGCATCTTTCTCACCGCTTTTTCTTCTTTTTTTCAGTAGAAACCCCAGAAGAGGGGTTCTCAGACTCATTTGAGAGTTTTGGGAACCTCAAAAATGAGATCTATGTTATTAAAAACATATAATTAAGTATCACTATATCAATGTTAAGTACAAATGTTAACTAATTCGGCACCGCACGGCCCTTCACACCGGTGCGGTACCTACACCTATAATACTCATTTGATCCGCCATGCGAGAATTCTTTTTTCTTCTCTTCTTTTCCTACATTCCATCTTCCTTTCTTCCTTCTAAACTTTTCTCTTTTTCAGGGGATACCCCCCTTCAAAGAGGGGGGTCTCAAACATCCATTTTTTGGGTTCTGAAACCCAAAAATGAGTTCTACACCATTTAAAACATATATAAAGGTACCTCCTTTGATTCAATATGTAGCTGGAGCCAGAATTACCATTCTGGCACCCGCAACCATCACGTTCCGGCTCGGCCCCATAAATGGTTCGCCAATTAATTTAACATAGCCATTTGTACTTTCATTTATTCTCTTCTATACACTCACCAAATTTCTGCTGTTCTAAGTCCATTTTCAGGGGCGGGGAACCCACCGCCCCTTAGACGTAGCGGGCTTGAA
>JABUQX010098505.1:7500-10000 GCA_015478945.1 Trachelipus rathkii
TCAACTTTCCAATCAACTAAAGATGCGAGCCTTCAACCATGGACATTTCCTTTCGAACTTATCTCTCCATCTCTCAACCAGAGTTAGGTCTGTCAGAGATAGCTATGACCTCATACCGTATATCCCTTCAAAAATTCTCCATTTTCAAAATGCTTCTACAGATGAAGAACTTAAAAATTTGGAATCTTTATATATAAAAAACACTTAAACCTACACTTAACATCCATCAGGAATTTCTTTGGATTCCTGATTGCCTCGAACTAAATTTGCCTAATTTCGTGCAAAAACGAACCACGATTTCTTATGAGGTTTACTTTTGTTTTCTTGCAAGCAATTGAAATAGATGCTGTGATGTCCCGTGATGAATCGAAACAGAATATAAAAAATGGTTTTATTATGCCCAAAAAATTGATCAACTATGTGATGGAGTTTATTCGATTTGGAAGAAATTAGATTGAAAGCTGATTTTATTGATGAAATATTCATCACTTCAAAAAAATGACGGCGTGGTATGTGTCCCTATCACGCCGTCATTTTTTGTTTGCACATTTTTCCGTAAGAACCGTGGTAATTTCAGGCATCAGTGGAAATACAACTTTATGAATTACGGGAAATTCCTACGTGTGATACTCATTTCTTGCGATTTGGCTTAAGTTTAAAAAAGAACGCTAAATTCGACGCATTTCTTTACGTTCGGTATCACAATGCAAACGAAAACGCCTATATTAACATACAGTAGATCAGATAGATAGCACAAATTGCGATATAATAGCTAATATATATATATATAATATATATATATATATAATATATATATATATATATAATATATATATATATATATATATATATATATATATATATATATATATATATATATATATATAATATATTATATATATAATATATATATATATATTAAAAGCAAAATTAGAAAAAGAAAGAAGAAACGAAACTTTACATTTCTAGAAAAGGTTAAGCTCTGTTTTTTTCTCAAAGTCATACGAGTCATGAAGAAAATTTTACACAATCTTTGTCCTGATAGCAAGGGGCTGAAAACCCTCTTCTTATGCAAATCTTTGCTTCGTGAATGGTGTTGATGTTCAAACCTTCAACTACCACACACTCTGCAGCAATACGGGACATGGTACGTGATATATATATATATATATATATATATATTATACTATATATATATAATATTAAATATATATATATTATATTTATATATATATATATATATATATATATATATATTATATATCTAATATATATATATATATATAATATATTATATATATCATACTATATATATATATAATATATATACTATATATATATATATATATATATATATCTATATAATATATATATATATATATATATATTATATTTATTATATATATATTATATATATATATTTCGAATAAATTAAAGACGCAAATGTGCTGGTTCGGTTAAAGTATCGGCAAAATTTTGCGATACCCGTACCGATACCTGATACTAACTCCTCTCAAAATTCCCAGATACAGATACCTGATACCGATACCATCAAAAATGACCGGGATACCACCGCATACCAGATACGATACCATGGGTATCGTTGCCTCACTATATATCATATATCTTCAGCTGCCCCTTGGTTCCCCAGTCTGCGGGAGTGGTCCACGTAAAAATGCACGCAAAAATCAAGCCCATTACATGAGCGTTCTTAGGCATTAAATTAGTGGTAGCGGAACCTCAATCCAGCTTGCACTGTAATTTTAATAGCTTCTTACCACACGCAGAACTTAGGTTGTGGAAATTCTTTCTCTCATCCCATATATATATATATATATATATATATATATATATATATATAATATATATAGTATATATAATAACTATCCTTATATATTTATATATATTATCTTATTATATAATATATATATTATATAATATATCATATATATATATAATATATATATCATATAATATATTATTATATATAATTATATATATTAGTGATGCACCGAAAGTGTTTATGTTGTTCACAGGTGAGACTGGAGAGCCGTCAAAAAAGACAGGAAATTTGAGAGGTGTTTTTGACAGGGAGATGGGAAGTTGTTGTTTTGAAAGAGTTGAACTTCTCAAGGTTAAGGCGAGCCCACCGGGAAATCCCATCCAGATCGGAGAGAATAGATACGGAAAGCTGAAGTCAAGAAGCAATTCTAGAAACAAAAGAGGGAGCAGATTTGAAATGAGTGGAAAGTTGAGTTATCAGCATAAGAATGAACAGAGTTAGATGTGCAGCTTAGAAGTTCGTTAATGAAAAGTAATTATAAAGTTGGAGATAGAACAGAACCTTGAGAAACACTACAAATTAACAGGAAAGGAAAACAAAAAGAGGTCACTCGATCAACAAGTGCCTATATGGAGCGAGCTGAAAAATATTCATAAGTGCGCAAAGAGAAGGAGGAAACCCAAAGATGGCGAGCTTAAGGAGTAGCTTAGGGATATT
>JABUQX010098505.1:17500-27819 GCA_015478945.1 Trachelipus rathkii
TTTGCAACCCGTTTTTTTTTATTTTTTCCTTCGAAGAGGTTGCGCAAACGGTTGCGTTAGCAACCGTTGTACGTATTGCCCCCCCTATTTTGCACCCCCCTAATTTTTTCGACCATGGGTCATTTTTGGCCCACGCTAATTTTTTACCCACTCGTGGCCCACCCGTCACATATTTCGTTCCTAACTTGTACGCATGTATGGACCTACCCTAACTTGAACATCTACACACGTGCGCGTGCGCACACACACACACACACACACCACACACACAAACACACACATACACACACCAACACTTCCTTATACATGACATTCACTATGACACTTAATTAACGCATACTGCCTTACATTTACACTTATAAAGTGCGCGTGCGCACGACACACACATACACCCCTTGGAAACAGATCCGCATGGGATCAATTTTTTGGCCCACGGTAATTTTTTTGGGTCCTTCCTTTAGGGACTTAGCCCTTTTTTGATGTCTTAACCTTGTTTGACCATGATATTTCGGACTTGACCCTGCCATATACCATGGGTCAATTTTGACCCACGCTAACTTGATGGCTTTAATGGCTCCCAACCACCGTAAGAAGTATCTAGTGATGTTTCTATAGTCGTTCTATGAAGTTATTCTATGAGTGCAGGTGAGTGCAGGTGAGTGCAAGTGATGTGCCCAATGATGCCCAATGGTGCCAATGAGTGCGCATGAGTGCAAGTGAGTGCACATAGTGCCAAGTGAGTGCCAAATAGTGCCACATAGTGCCAACTGAGTGCCACTTTTTTCAAGCCTTTTCTAGCCTCCCCTGAGCCCCGAATAGCCCTAATAGGGGTGTCTACCCCTAGGTTATAAGGTATGAGGAATCGATTGGTGTATATTACAATCTGCTAGAATGCTTTCTACTATGAGTTAGTCTTTTTCTACCACTTATAAGTACTTACACTCGCCATAGACACTTACACTAGCTCATATACACTTACACTCACAGGTAGACAATAAGCACTTACACTCTCCATAGACACTTACACTAGCCCATATACACTTACACTCACACCTACACACAGATACACTTACACTTACACTCACACACTCGATATTGTTGTTGCCTCAACTTTGAATGCTCAACTTTGATGCTCAACTTTGATGCCCCAGCATAAATTGCTCAGCATTGATGCCTCAACTTTTGATGCCTTCATCTTTGATAACTCATCTTTGACACCACCTATATTGATGATTCATCTTTGATGACTCATCTTTGATGGCTCATCTCTACCCTCCATTAAAGAACAGAGTTAATATTAATGTCTTCCCCTAGTTCATAATTGGAACACCAGGGCGCCGCATGCGCCCTCCGCGTGAAGACCCACGAACCCGCACCCGCAGGTGCGAACCGCCGCGTCCCCGCCCGCCGCGTGCGCCCGCAGGCGCAATATTTCCGCGTACCCGCCCGCCGCGTGCGCCCGCAGGCGCAATATTTCCGCGTACCCGCCCGCCGCGTGCGCCCGCAGGCGCAATATTTCCGCATACCCGCCGCCGCGGGCGCCCGCAGGCGCAATATTCCTGCGGAATGAAAAATATATATACTATAAGTCATTCATTTTTATTTCATACTTAAACATTTCAAAGAATTTCTTTTCAAATATACTATGAGTCATTCATTTTTATTTCATACTTAAACATTTTTATTAAAAACATTTTCGCGAACCTAAAACTGTAACTCGTTACAGACATCTTTTATATTTTTACTACAACTGTACGAAATTTTATTTAAAACATTTTAGCGAACCTAAAACTGTATCTCATTACAGACCTATTATTTATCACATATATTTATTAACATTATTTTTTACTTAATACTTTTTACTTAATACTTTTTAATTTATAAATTTTTAAAAATTGTATGTAAGAAGAAAAAGCCAAAGTGCCTGATATATAATCATTCATTTTACTACAATTGTACGAAATTTTATTAAAAACATATACTTTACATACCTTAAAGCAGTAAAGCAGTAAAACAAAAGAGGTGTTATTACCTAACACCTAGGGATTAGTATGCTTTGGTTTTTACTGCTTTACTGCTTTAACTCTCTGCTTTACTGCTTTAACTCTCTGCTTTACTGCTTTAACATTCTGCTTTACTGCTTTAACATTCGGCTTTACTGCTTTAACTCTCTGCTTTACTGCTTTAACTTTCTGCTTTACTGCTTTAACTTTCTGCTTTACTGCTTTAACTCACATACATTACATACCTTAAAGCAGTAAAGCAGTAAAACAAAAGAGGTGTTATTACCTAACACCTAGGGGATTAGTATGCTTTTGTTTTACTGCTTTACTGCTTTAACTCTCTGCTTTACTGCTTTAACTATCTGCTTTACTGCTTTAACTCTCTGCTTTACTGCTTTAACTATCTGCTTTACTGCTTTAACTTTCTGCTTTACTGCTTTAACTCATATATTTATTAACATTATGTTTTCTTTTATTTTGTTTTAATACTTTTTATTTTTATTCTTTTTATTTTTTTTCTTTTTTTTTTTTTTCTTTTTATTCTTTTTATTTTTATTTTTATTATTTTACTTTTATTATTATTTTATTTTTTTTTTTAATACTTTTTAATTTTATTTTTTTTTTATTCTTTTTATTTTATTTTTATTATTTTACTTTTATTATTATTTTATTTTTATTATTTTACTTTTATTATTATTTTATTTTTATTATTTTTATTATTATACTTAGTGTTATTTACTTCATGCCTATTGTTATTATTATTTAGAACACCACTACACCACACACAACACACACTTACACACACACACCACACACACACATACACACACACACCCACACACACACACACACACACACACCACACACACACTACACACACACACTTACACGTTTGACACACAATTCACTATGACCATACACTCACCAGATTTATTACACTCACAACACAGAATTACTTACACACACAGATTTCACTTACACTCACAGATTTACTTAAGACTCACACACAGATTTACTTACACTCACACAGATTTACTTACACTCCACACAAGATTTACTTACAACCACACGATTACTTACACTCACACAAGATTTAACTTACACACACAGATTTACTTACACACAGTAGATTTACTTACGTCAACACAGATTTACTTAGCATACAACACACCACCCAACGCACACCACAACACACACACACACACCCACGCACACTCACTACACATATACCGTATAATTTATTAAACATTTATGTTTTACATTAAACGAACATTATATTACTGCATTCAACTTAACCTAAAATTATTTCAAGTTTCTAAAACTTCTATAATAAATCAAACATTATCTTTGAGCAAAGAATTTATTATTAACTGTTAATACTTTTGTTTTATAAATTTTATAACTATCAGTTTTAAAATAACTTTTAGTAAAATTTTATGATTTTTATCTTTTATTTTACCGTACCTTAAGCAATAAATCAGAAAATCAGTTAAGGTCAGCCCCTAGCACTCCTCTACACCAAGCTATGGCACGTTTTGTTCTATTGACTTTCTGCTTTAATCATCTTTAGCGATGTAATAAGTATAAAAATAACAAAATAAGTTCTTCTCTACTAACATAACATGAATTTTATTAAAATCATTCTAAGTTTTTATTTAAAAATTAACAATTATTCACTTACATTAAATATTTTCGCTCGACGTTAACTTAAAATATTTCAAGTTTTTTTAATAATTTTGGATTTCTTTTATTATTATCTAGTGTAAGCATTACAATCCAACACGAGAAAACACAACAAGCCGCACTCGTTACAGATACGAAACTGACCTTTTTCTGTAAAATGGGTTGAAATAACTACTTTAGCCCTAAATTTAGGATAATCCTTTTTTGTAGCCCGGGGCGATTTAGGCCTAATACCAGTTCAAAATATATTTCAAACTGACCCTTTTTCTGTAAAATGTGGTGCATATAATTACGTTAGGCCTAAATTTAGGCCTAATTTAGGATAATCCTTTTGTATCCAGGGGCGATTTAAGCCTAATACCAGGTCAAAAGGTAATTCCAGTATAGACAAGAATCGAGAATCAATGTTATTATTATTTTATAAATATATTTCAAACTGAAACATGCTGGATCGGTAAGATCCTTTGATCAGGTAAGAAGGAATGTTTCCTTTCTGGGGTGGACGGCCAGTAATCTTATCTCTATGATGACCTCGTAATGTGATTGGTCGAGATTCTTTTATCGCTTTTTGGTTTTAAGGTAAAAAAAACATGTTTTTTTCATATCCTTAACCAAGTTTCGTTTATTTAAACTCTTAACATACATGTAAATATTTATTTAAGAAAGTAAAAATAAGGATAATAAAAACTTTACTATATAATTAGAAATTTAATAATCATTATCTTACAGTAATTTATATATATATATATATATATATATATATATATATGACTAAAATTAAATATATAAAAGAGTATATATATATATATATATATATATATATATATATATATAAGGATAACATTAAATATATACAAGAGTGTTAAATATATTTACAATGGTTTATATATAAGGTTAACATTAAATATAATACAGGAATATTATTATATATTACACTTCCACATGATGTTTTCGCCTATTTTATATTAAAATTCTTTAAATCTTTGCAAATATGCCAATCATTTATATCATTATCGATGATATAGTTTCGTGGCATATTAATATACATTCAGTTAACACATACGTAAAAAGTTCCCGCTCAGATATCATAGTATATTTACATTCTGGGTCACCTGCATAAATACATTCTTGCCATTGTTTTCTAAGTAGATAAATGAATTTCTGTACGTCTATAGAACTTAGGAAGCGATCGATGATGTGCGTAGAGATAAGGATTACTCCGTCCACTCACAAAAGCGTAGTATTCTTGATATAACATGTAATGAATTACGGTTACGTAATTAGATAACACATATGTCTTCTTCATCTGTATTAACATTCGCTTACGTACCTCTAACATATATTTCATCTGCGCTAGGCCTGAAATGTAGAATCCAAATGATGTAGGTTCAAATACGGTTGTTTCATTATTTCTCACCCATAATCTAACTTCCAAGCTGATTATGTTTTGATGTTTATAAAATGATAGAGTAAGTTGCTTATCGCTGGTTTCTTCGCACAGGCTAATAACTGTTTCGGTCAGTTTAAAAGCTGAAGTTGGTTTAAAGTATTCTGTAAGCCACTCTTCAGTGTGATTACATATACAAAATAATTCATTTGGCCTCACGAAAATACGGTATTATAACAGGGTGATTGGGTAGCACACTTGAAAAATTCAAATCATCGGGCTTTTCTTTTATATAAGAAATGAAACCCTACTACGGGGATTTGATTTCCCATTGGAGGCAATGTCTTTGTACTTGAGGTATACTGTTAGGTGAAGTCAGATATAAACTTATGAAAATGAACTTTTATTACAACAGAGACTTGTGCACCGCTTAAGAGCCAAAACGAGTATGATTTTAAAATGATTGGGTCCTAAAACATCCGAGCTCAATATAATTTTCATCCAATCAGAGGTAGGGCTCAGGATGAAAAAATGTTTTTCATACTTAAAAAACCAAAAAGCGATAAATAATTCTCGACCAATCACATACTAGGTCATATAGAGATAAGGATTACTCCGTCCACTCCCAAGAAAGGTAAACATTTCCTTCTTACCTGATCAAAGGATCTTAGCGATCCAGCATGTTTAGTTTGAAATTATTTATAAATAATAAACATTGATTCTCGATTCTTGTCTTTACTGGAATTACCTTTTGACCTTGTATTAGGCTTAAATCCGCCTGTGATACAAAAAGGCCTATCCTAAATTAAGGCCTAAATTTAGGCCTAACGTAGTTATTGCCAACATTTTACAGGAAAAAGGTCAGTTTTTGCAAATATATTTGACGCGATGGTATTAAGGCTAATCGCCGCTGGGGTACAAAAAGATTATCCTAAATTTCAGGGCTCAAAGTAGTTATTTTCAAACCCATTTTCAGAGAGAGGTCAGTTTCGTATCTGTAACGAGTGCGGGTTGTTTTGTGTTTTATCGTGTTGGATTGTGTCAATGTGCATAGATAATAATAAAGAAATCCAAATTTTTAAAAACTTTGAAATATTTTTAGTTAACATCGAGCGAAATAATATAAATGTAAGTGATTAATTGTTATTTTAATAAAAACTTAAAATGATTTTAATAAAATACATGTTATGTTAGCAGAGAAGAACTTATTTTGTTTATTTTTATACTTATTACATCGCTAAGATGATGTAAAGCAGTAAGTAATAGAACAAAACGTGGCATAGCTTGGTGTAGAGGGGTGCTAGGGGCTGACTTTACTTGATTTATTGATTTATTGCTTTAAGGTACGTAAAATATGTTTTTAATAAAAAATTTATTAAAAATTTTACTAAAAGTTATTTTAAAAACTTGATAGTTATAAATTTATAACAAAAGTATCTAACATTAATAATAAATTCTTTGCTTCAAAAGATAATGATTTGATTTTATTACCCTAGAAAGTTTTAAGAAACTTTTTGAAATAATTTTAGTTATATTTGAATGAGTAATATAGTAAATGTTCGTCGTTTTTAATTAAAACATATGTTTTTTAAATAAATTATACGTTTATTGTAAGTGAGTGTGCGTGGGGGTCGTGGTGTGTGTGTGTGTGTGGTGTGCGTCGTGGGTGTGTGTTGTGTATGTAAGTAATCTGTGTGTGGGACTGTAAGTAAATCTATGTGTGTAAGTTAATTCTGTGTGTGTAAGTAAATCTGTGTGTGAGTGTAAGTAAATCTGTGTGAGTGTAAGTAAATCTGTGTGTGAGTGTACAGTAATCTGTGTGAGTGTAAGTAAAATCTGTGTGTGAGTGTAAGTAAATCTGTGTGAGTGTACGTAATTTGTGTGTGTAAGTAAATCTGTGTGTGAGTGTAAGGAAATCTGTGTGTGTGTATTAGTGTCATAGTGAATGTGTGTCAAAGTGTAGTGTGTGTGTGTGTGTTGTGGTTGTGTGTTGTGGTGTGTGTGGGTGTGTGTGTGTAAGTTAGGTGTGTGTGTTGTGGTGTGTGTGGTGTGTGGTGTGTGTGTGTGTGTGTGGTGTGTGGTGTATGTGTTTTCTAAATAATAATAACAATAAGCATGAAGTAAATAACACTAAGTATAATAATAAAATAATAAAAATAAAATAATAATAAATAGTAAAATAAATAAAAATAAATAATAATAAAAGTAAAATAATAAAAATAAATAAAAGAATAAAAGATAAAAAATAAAAAGTAATTCAAAACAAAATAAACATAATATAAAGTAAAATAATAAAAATAATAAAAAGAATAAAAAGAATAAAATAAAAGAATAAATAATAAAAAGAATAAAATAAAAATAATAAACAAAAATAAAGAAAACATAATGTTAATAAATATATGAGTTAAAGAAGTAAAGCAGAAAGTTAAAGCAGATAAAGCAGTAGTTAAGCAGTAAAGCAGCAGAGTTAAAGCAGGCTAAAGAGATAGTTAAAGCAGTAAAAGCAGAGAGTTTTAAAGCAGTAAGGCAGCTAAAAACAAAAGCATAACTAATCCTAGGTGTTAGGTAATAACACCTCTTTTGTTTTACTGCTTATTGTTTTACTGCTTTAAGGTATGTAATGTATGTGAGTTAAAGCAGTAAAGCAGCAAGTTAAAGCAGTAAAGCAGAAAGTTAAAGCAGTAAAGCAGACTGTTAAAGCATAAAGCAGAATGTTAAGCAGTAAAGCAAGAGAGTTAAAGCGTAAAGCAGAGAGTTTAAGCATAAAGCAGTAAAACTAAAGCAAATACTATCCCTAGGTGTTGCTAATAACACTCTTTTGTTTTTAAACTGCTTAACCTCTTTAAAGGTATGTAAAGTAATGTTTTTAATAAAATTTCGTACAATTGTAGTAAAATGAATGATTATATATCAAGGCACTTTGGCTTTTTCTTCTTACATACAATTTTTAAAAATTTATACATTAAAAAGTAATTAGTAAAAGTATTAGTAAAATATAATGTTATAATTAAATGTGATCAAATAATAGTCTGGTAATGAGATACAGTTTTAGGTTCGCTAAAATGTGTTTTAAATAAAATTTCGTACAGTTTGTAGTAAAATATAAAACGATGTCCTGTTAACGAGTTACAGTTTTAGTTCGCGAAAATGTTTTTATAAAAATGTTTTAAGTATGAAATAAAAATGAATGACTCATAGTATATGAAAGAAATTCTTTCTGATGTTTAAGTATGATAAAAATGACTGCACTTATAGTCATATAATATTTTTCCTGTCCCGCAGGAAATATTTCGCGCCTGCGGGGCGCCCGCCGGCGGGCGGGTATGCCGGAAATATTGCGCCTGCGGGCCCACGCGGCGGGCGGGAACGCGGAAAATTTGCGCCTGCCGGGCGCACGGGCTGGCGGCGGGTACGCGGAAATATTGCGCCTGAGGGCGCACGCCGCGGGCGGGGACGCGGCAGTTCGCACCTGCGGGTGCGGGTTCGTGGGTCTTCACGCGGAGGGCGCATGCGGCGCCCTGGTGTTCCAATTATGAACTAGGGGAAGACATTAATATTAACTCTGTTCTTTAATGGAGGGTAGAGATGAGCCATCAAAGATGAGTCATAAGATGAATCATCAATAAGGTGGTGTCCAAAGATGTCCTTCATCAAAGATGAGTCATCAAAGATGAACCTTCAAGTTGAGGCATCAATGCTGAGGCGATATTTATGCTGGGGCATCAAAGTTGAGGCATCAAAGTTGAGGCATCAAAATATCGAGTGTGTGAGTGTAAGTGTAAGTGTATCTGTGTGTAGGTGTGAGTGTAAGTGTATATGGGCTAGTGTAAGTGTCTATGGAGAGTGTAAGTGCTTATAAGTGTACCTGGGTGTGTGAGTGTAAGTGTATATGAGCTAGTGTAAGTGTCTATGGCGAGTGTAAGTACTTATAAGTGGTAAGAAAAAGACTAACTCATAGTAGAAGAAGCATTCTCGCAGATTGTATATACACAATCGATTCTTCATACCTTATAACCTAGGGTAGACACCCCTATTAGGGCTATTCGGGCTCAGGGGAGGCTAGAAAAGGCTTGAAAAAAGTGGCACTCAGTTGGCACTATGTGGCACTCACTTGGCACTATGTGGCACTCACTTGGCACTCATTGGCACTCACTTGGCACTCATTGGCACTCATTGGCACTCACTTGGCACTCACCTGGCACTCACCTGGCACTCATAGAATACTCATAGAACACTAATAGAACATCACTAGATACTTCTTACGGTGGTTGGGAACCATCAAAGCCATCAAGTTAGCGTGGGTCAAAATTGACCCATGGTATATGGCAGGGTCAAGTCCGAAATATCATGGTCAAACAAGGTTAAGACATCAAAAAAGGGCTAAGTCCCTAAAGGAAGGACAAAAAATTACCGTGGGCAAAAATTGATCCCATGGTATCTGTCAAGGGTGTGTATGTGTGTGTGTGCGCACGCGCACGTGTGTTAAATTGTAAATGTAATGTCTATGGTTAAATGTAAGTGTCATAGTGAATGTCTGTATAAGTGTAAGTGTGTGTGTATGTGTGTGTGTGTGTGTGTGTGTGTGTGTGCGCACGCGCACGTGTGTAGGTGTTCAAGTTAGGGTAGGTCCATACATGCGTACAAGTTAGGAACGAAATATGTGACGGGTGGGCCACGAGTGGGTAAAAAATTAGCGTGGGCCAAAAATGACCCATGGTCGAAAAAATTAGGGGGGTGCAAAATAGGGGGGGTAATACGTACAACGGTTGCTAACGCAACCGTTTGGCGCAACCCTTCTTCGAAGGCAAAAATTAGGGATGCCGAAAAAATTAGGGTTGCCAAAAAATTAGGGTTCTCAAAAAATTTGGGTTCTCAAAAAATTTGGGTTCTCAAAAAATCCGGGTTCTCAAAAAATCCGGGTTCTCAAAAAATCCGGGTTCTCAAAAAATAGGGTTCTACAAAAATACCGTGGGCCAAAAATGACCCATGGAAGATCAAAGGTTTGGTCGAAAAAAAGGTAAAGTCCCAAAAAGGTCAAGGCCCAAAAAGGTCAAGGGCAGGTAAAAAATTCGAGCTCAAAAAAGGTCAAGGCCCAAAAAAAGTGAAGGTCAAAAAAGGTCAAGGGCAGGTAAAAAATTGGGCTCAAAAAAGCCTCAGGTAGGTTCTTTTCCGTTGGTGGTTTTTTCCGATGGGTGGGTTTTTCGTCGCTTAGGTGGGTTTTTCGGGATCCAATATAGCCTCCCCCT
>JABUQX010098506.1:10000-18807 GCA_015478945.1 Trachelipus rathkii
CTTAGGAACGGTGTATTTATTTAACCTCCAAACCGGTGAACCCCAAAAACTGTTTATTACAAAATATTATGTATGTGATCGGATGATGTCACCGGCTTAGAATGTTAGAAATAACGCCTCTAGAGTGGTGACACAATTCAAACTGTTATTACAGAATTAGACGATAGGTGATCGATGAGGTCACCCGGCTTAGAACGTTAGAAATAAGCCCTCTAAGTGGTGGCACATCAAATTGTTTAATACACAAAATATTATGACTAATGGTGAATCGGATGGAGTCACCGCTTAGAACGTTAGAACAAAAAAAAAAACCTCATAAAAACCGAACAACGAAACATCCCCAACTCTGCTCGCCAACTCTCCCCCACCACTCATCCACGACAAAATTAAAACAACAGAATATACAGTATTTAGAAAGACAACCACAAAAAAAGAAATAACCCTCTAAGCGGCGAACATCAAAGCTGTTATTACAAATTAAGATGTTAGTGTGATCAATGCGACCACCGACTTAGAGCGCTAGAACAGCGGTAAACATTTGCGGTAAATTTACCTCTAAGGGGTAAACATTAAAACTGTTCAATATAAGTTCGGCGCCCTAATTCTTTTAAGATGTACTTTTAACATTTATCAAATGATCTCAATAGTTCGTTTGATTTCACCTTATCTAATTCTATCGTTTTAATAAAGGATAAGATTCGGTATGAGTTGAAGTTCACAAACCAATTTCCTTAAAGTGTTTATCTAACATTTTTCTTGAAAAAAATCGACTGTTGCCGCCTGTTCACCTATTTCATAAGAGAGACTATTCCACTTTCTCAATTACATCGTAAGTGAAGAAATTCTTTGGCTATATTTGGTTTTGAAAATCCGTTTATAACAAAGTTTATGCCCATTACTTCGTGTTACATCATTAAAATCATATTCTAAAGAATTGCCTGTAATCGACATTGTCAAATTTATTTAGTATTTTGAAAAACTTCTATTAATTTTCCTCTCAATCTTCTTTGTCTCTAAAGATGGCATATCTAATTCACGTAGGCCGTTGCTCATATGAACTTTACCTCTCAATTCACGCGATTAATTTGGTTGCCCTTCTTTGAATTCTTTCAATTTTTTCTATGTCTTTTTTAGGTATGGGCTCCAAAACTGCACTGCGTACTTCCAGATGAGGTCTAAACTATATGTTTTATAACGAGAGGAAGTAATTATATTTTTAAGATTTTATATTCGAAGTTTCTGGCAATAATTCCTAGAGTTTTATTTGCTTTTTTAACAGCTTTCAGCAACAATTGTTTCGCAAACTTTATATCCTTATTAATTAATACTCCTAGATCCTTTTCCTCACTTGCAACTTTGATAATTGTGTCATCTATTTTGTAATCATATTCATTGTTCCTACTCCCAAAATGATGTATAACCTTACATTTATCGGTATTCCAAATTTTCAACTTTGCATGCTTTTTTTTGACCAATTTTTAGCAACTTGTTCAAGTCGCTTTTGGAGTAATTTGATAATCCTTTCTCACATATTAATGCGATTACAAAGTTTCGTATCATCTGCAAATTTCGAAAATATTGCTCTAAAAATTATATTATCCTATGTCAATTTAACATATAATGAACAGTCATTGGCACCCAGGACAGATTCCTTTGGGTACACCATACGTAATTCGTCCCAATCAGAGCATTCACCATTGATAACCGCACTCCGTTTGTTGACGATTCCGAAAGCCATTCTTTAATCAACTTTAAAAATTTCCTCGAATACCAGAGCTCTAAGCTTTTTCCATATATCTTTTGATGCAGGCGACGGTCAACTCAAATGCTCTTTCTGAAAGTCTAAGTTAAATGACACGAAAGATTATAATTATCTACATCTTAATAACCCACATCTAAAAAAATTCCTCAGCAAATTTGTTAAGCGCATGATTCTATTTCTTCTAAAACCGTGTTGGGAATTCCTTGAGCAACTCCATATTCTTACAAGATGTTGCAACTAAGTCGCTATTAGTCTAGTATTGGCTCAAACCAAAATTTTTACCAACTCATAGAAGTCAAGCAACTTTTATCTGTAAGTTTTATTGGCAAAATTTACAAACTCCTGTCTTGGAAAAAACTGAGTTATATTAGCAATTTTCGAAATCATGCAGGAACAATCAAAGATAGTTTAAAAGACTTATTGAAAAGCTATTGATCAAATGATTCACTAATATGTCTTTCAAATTTTTGAGATGCGTTGGATAGTATCCATCTGGTCCAGGCGATTTATTTATTAATAATTTATCAATCTGGAAAGCAACTTCCTCTTCTAGAATTTCAAATGTATCTAAAATGTTGTCTGCATGAAAATTCCTTATGTCTTTCATGCTAGGCAGGCTATCTAGATTCTCTTTCGTAAAAACTGTCGAGAAAAAATTATTTAAAATGTTTGCCATATCAGCACTGTTTGATTTTAAATTACCATTAATGTCCAGTAAAGGACCAATTGATTCCTTATTAATGGAACTTTTGTTATTAACATATTTGTAAAACTTTTTAGGATTAATTTTACATTCACGAGCAATATTAATTTCAAAGTTTCGTTTATAATTTCTAATTAATCGTTTGCAGCTTCGCCGACAAGCTATGTAACTATTATTATTTTCCACTGAAGGAGACGACTTCCATAGTTTATAAGCTCTATTTCTATTACTTAAAGAATCTCTAATTTCATTATTCCACCATCTTGGCTTTGAATTTGGTAAAGTTAGCTTCATTTTATACGGAACAAAATCTTTTTCTTTGTCTTTAAATATTTGTATAAACGTATCCCACATTACATTTGCATTTCCTGTTAATGTCTCATTCCAATCATAGACAGATAAACTGTCCTTTAAGCCATCAAAATTGGCGTTCTTAAAATCTGGGAATTTCAAGTAATTGTTGTGTATTTTGTTTTCAATATTAATGGTAAATTTAATCATGTTATGATCACTTTTACCAATGGGTTCGATAACCTCAAAACTTCTTACCAAGTTCAAGTGACTCACTATTAATAGGTCTAAAATATTGTTTCCCCTCGTAGGGCAATCAATTATTTGAAAAAGGAAATTGTCTCCTAAGAATTTAAGTAATCGCTTTCCTTCCAGATCTGCATCAAGTAAATTATAGTCGATATTTGGGCAGTTAAAGTCTCCTACAATTATTGTGAATCCTTCTGAGACTCTGCTCAATTCTTTATACAAAGATACATCTATTACTGATTGTGAGGACGGTGGACGATAGACATTTATTAAGTTCAATTTTATATTCGATGTTTCTATTTTAACACCAAGTATATCAATTTCATTAACATCAGCTAATTCCAGCTGAGTAGTTAGATATATATTTTTAATGTAAATCATAACGCCACCCCCTTCCTTATTATTGTTTCTATCCTTGAAGTATAATTTATAGCCATTAATTTGAAATTCCGAAACAAAATCACGATCTTTAAAGAAGAACCGATGTTTGCATTAATTGTAATTATGACTCGTAAAGAAGAAGAAGAAGAAGAAGAAGAAGAAGAAGAAGAGAAGAAGAAGAAGAAGAAGAGAAAAAAAGAAGAAGAAGAAGAAGAAGAAGAAGAAGAAGAAGAAGAAGAAGAAGAAGAAGAAGAAGAAGAAGAAGAAAGAAGAAGAAGAAGAAGAAAGAAGAAAAAGAAAAAAGAAAAAGAAAAAGAAAAAGAAAAAGAAAAAGAAAAAGAAAAAGAAAGAAAAAAAAGAAGAAAAGAAAAAAGAAGAAGAAGAATGAAGAAGAAAAAGAAGAAGAAGAAGAGAGATAGAAGAAGGAAGAAGAAGAAGAAGATAGAAGAAGAAGAAGAACGAAGAACGAAGAAGAAGAAGAAGAAGAGAGAAGAATGAAGAAGAAGAAGAACGAAGAAGAACGAAGGACAAAGAAGAAGAAGAAGAAAGAAAGAAGAAGAAGAAGAAGGAAGGAAGAAGAAGAAGAAGAAGAAGAAGAAGAAGAAAGAAGAAGAAGAAGAAGAACGAAGCAGAAGAAGAAGAAGAGAAAAAAAAAGAAAAAAGAAAAGAAAAAGAAAAAGAAAAAGAAAAGAAAAAGAAAAAGAAAAAGAAAAAGAAGGAGAAGAAAAAGAAAAAGAAGAAGAGGAACAAAAATAAAGAAGAAGCAAGAAGAAGAAGAGAAGAAGAGAAGAAGAAGAAGAAGAAGAAAGGAAGAAAGAAGAAAAGAAAAAAGAAAAAGAAAAAGAAAAAGCAAAAGAAAAAGAAAAAGAAAAAAGAAAAAGAAAAAGAAAAAGAATAAATAATAAGTAATAATAAAATAATAATAATGAATAATAATAATAATAATAATAAATAATAATAATATAATAATAATAATACATACATAATAATAATAATAATAATAATAATAATAAATACTAATATAAAAAAAAAATATAATAATAATAATAATAATAATAATAATCATATAAATAACTCATAATAACTAACTAATAATAATAAAATCAATATTAATAAATAATAAATAAAATATAATAATAATAGTATAATATTCAATAACTATTAATAATTATAATAATCATAATAATATAATAAAAATAAGAAGAAGAAGAAGAACAAGAAGAAGAAGTAAGAAGAAGAAGACAGAAGAGTATACACAAGTTACAAAGAAGCAAGAAGAAGAAGAAGAAGAAGAAGAAGAAGAAGAAGAAGAAGAAGAAGACAGAAGAAGAAGAAAAGAGACAGAAGAAGGAAAGAAGAACGAAGAAGAAAGAACGAAGAATATATTAATAATAATAATAATAATAAAATAATAATAATAATGAATAGACTGTAATAATACATAATAATAATAATAATAATAATAATAATAATAATAATAATAATAATAATAGTATAATAATAATAATAATTAATAATACTTGATAATATCAATACATAATAAAGAATTTATGTTTAATAATCATAATAATAATAATAATAATATAATAATACATAATAATAAATAAAGTAAAATAAAATAATAAATAATAGATAATAATCAATAATAATAATAATAATAAGTAATAATAATAATAATAATAACAATTAATAATAATAACATAATAATAATAAAGAAGAAGAAGAAGAACGAAGAATGAAGAAGAAGAAGAAGACGAAGAAGAAGAAGAAGAAGAAGAAGAAGAAGTAAAGAAGAATATTATTAATAATATAATAATAATAATAATAATATAATAATTATATAATAATAATAATATCAATAATAATAATAATAATATAAAATAATAATAATAATAAATAATAATAATAAAATAATAATAATAGTATAATAATAATAATTAATAATAATAAATAATATAATTAGCTATAATAATATAGTAATAATAATTAATGCTTATAATAATAATAATATAAATAAATAATATAATTACATAATATAATAATAATTTTGGGTAAACAAATAATACTATACATAATAATACAGTCAGTAACAACATTTTTAGAAATAATAATAATAATAATATTAATAAGTAAAATAATACTAATAATCAAATAAATAATAATAATAATAATAATATAATAATAATTACTAATAATAATATAATATATAATAATATAGTAATAATAATATAATAATAACAATAATAATAAATAATATAATAAATATTATATCATAATAATCATAATAATAATATACATAATAATAATATTTTTCGAAGTGGGGGAAAAAAAGGACGAAGAAGAAGAAGAGAAGAAGAAGAAGAAAAAGAATAAGAAAAATTTAAATTAAAACCAAATAAAAAGAAAAACAAAACAGAAAAAGAAAAAAGTAAGAAGATGAAGAAAGAGACAGAAGAAGAAGAAGAAGAAGAAGAAGGAAGAACGAAAAGAAGAAGACGAACAGAAGAAGAACGAAAGAAGAAGAGAAGGAAGAAGAAGAAGAAAGTAAGAAGAAGAAGAGAAGAAGAAGAGAAGAAAGAAAGAAGAAGAAGAAGAAGAAGAAGAAGAAGCAAAAGAAAAGAAGAAAAGAAGAAGAAGACATGAAGAAAAAGAAGAAAGTAGTAAAAAAGAAAAAGAAAACGAAAAAAGAAAAAGAAAAAGAAAAAGAAAAAAAGAAAACAGAAAAAGAAGAGAAGAAGAAGAAAGAAAGACAGTAATGAAAAGAAGAAGAAAAAGAAGAATGAAGCAAGAAGAAGAAGAAGAAGAATCTGAAGGTGCTAAAACAAAGAAATGAGAAAACAAAAAGAAAAAAAAGAAAAAAAAAACAAAGAAAAAAAAAAAGAAAAAAGAAAAAAGAAAACAGAAAAAGAATTCTATAAATAATAATAATATATAATAATATAATAATATCATTAATCAATCAGTATCATCATAATATAATAAAATTAAAATTAGAATAATAATAATGAATAATCATAATAAAAATAATGAGTAGATACGATAGAAATCAAATAATAAAAAAAAAATATAATAATAAAATAATAATTCTAATAATATATATAAAAATCAGAATAATAAGATTAATAAATAATCATAATAAATAAATATTACCAATAATAATCAATAATAATAATAATAATCAATAATAATTAATAATAAGTAATAACTAATAATAATAATAATAATAATAATAATAATAATATATATTACAAAAAGGAGCACAATACAGAAGGAAACTGAAGAAGAAGAAGAAGAAGAAGAAAAGAAGAAGAAAGAAGAGAAGAAGAAGAAGAAGAAGAAGAAGAAGAAGAAGAAGAAGAAGAAGAAGAAGAAGAAGAAGAAGAAGAAGAAGAAAGAAGAGAAGAAGAAAAAGAAAATGGAAGAAGAAGAAGAAAGAAATTATTAAAAATGATCACAGTACTAAAAATAAAGAATAATGATAATAATGAGAATTATAAGAAATGAGGGGAAAATAATAATAATAATAATAATATAATATAATATAATATAATAACCATAATAATAATATCAATATCAATAATAATAATATATAATAAAATAATAAAATAATAAAAAAAAAATAATAATAATAATGATAATATAATAAATAATAAATAATGATAATATAAATAATAATCATAATAATATAATAATAATATAATAATAAATAATAAATAATAATAATAATAATAATAATCAATAACTAATAATAATAATAATAATAATACATAATAAAATAAAATAATAATATATAATATAAATATAATAATAATATATAATAATAATCATACTAATAATAATAATATATAAATAAAATAATAAATAATAATATGAAATAATCAATAATAATCAATAATAATACATAAAATAATAATAATTAACTAATAATAATAAGAAAAAGAAGAAGACGAAGAAGAAGAAGAAGAAGAAAGGAAGAAGAAAGAAGAAGAAGAAGAAGAAGAAGAAAGAAAAGAAGAAGAAAAAGGAGAAAGGCGCTTTTTAATTCTTCTCAAGAATGACAGGAAAAAAGAAAAGGAAAAAAGATAAAGAAAAAGAAAGAGGAGTAAAGAAACAAAGAAAACAAAATAAAGAAAAAGAAGAAGAAGAAGAAGAGAAAAGAAGAAGAAGAAGGAATAAATCCGGGATGGCAGAAGCGGAAGAAGAAGAAGAACAGAAGAAAAACACTTTCAAAGAAGGCAAGAAGAAAGAAGAAGTAGAAGAAGAAGAAGAAGAAGAGAAGAAAAAGAAGAAGAAGAGAGAAGAAGAAGAAGACAGAAGAAGAAGACAAGAAAGCAGCAGAAGAACAAGAAGATAGAAAGAAGATACTGAGAGTCATATCTTCAAAGAAAAAAAAAAAAGAAAACAGTTGCACTCATAGAAACGAGGAGAAAAAGAAATAAGAAAACAGAAAAAGAAAAAGAAGAAGAAGAAGAAGAAGCAAGAAGAAGAAGAAGACGAAGAAGAAGAAGAAGAAGACAGAAGAAGAAGAAGGAAGAAGAAGAAAGAAGAAGTGCTAAGAAGAAGATGAATAATAGGAATATGAATAAATAAAAGAAGGATGAAAAGGAAAAGCAAAAGAAAGAGAAAAAGAAAAAGAAAAAGAAAAGAAAAGAGAAAAAAGAATAATATAAATAATAATATCACCAATAATCAATACATAATAATCATAATAAATAATAAATATAAATTAATATAAATAATAAATAATTAATTAATATAATATAATAAATAATAATAATAGATAATATAATAATCTAATAATAAAAAATAAATACTAATAATAATAATCAATACATAATGAATATAATAATATAACATAATAATAATAATATTAATTATAATACATAATATTAATAATAATAATAATATAATACATAATAATAATAATAATAATATATAATACATAATATTAATAATAAATATAATAATATAAAATAATAAGAAGAAGAAGAAAGAAGAAGAAGAAGTAAGAAGAAGAAGAAGAAGAAAGAAGAAGAACGAAGATATGAAGAAGAAGAAGAAGAAGGAAAAGAAGAAGAAGAAGCCTGAGGAAGAAGAAGAAGAATGAAGAAGAAGAAGAAGAAGAAGAAGAAGAGAAGAGAAGAAGAAGAAGAAGAAGGAAGAAAGAAGAACGAAGCAGAAGAAAGAATAAGCTAGTCTATTTTCTTAATAATATAATAATAATAATAATATAATAATCAATAATAATGAATAATTATATAATAATAATCATAATAATACTAATAATAATAATAATAATAATAATAATAATAATCAGTAATAATAATAATAATATAATAATAATAATTAATCATATATATAATACATAATAATAATAATAATGAATTATAATAATAATACATAATAATAAGTAATAATAAT
>JABUQX010098507.1:0-13226 GCA_015478945.1 Trachelipus rathkii
CAAATGTTTATTATGAAACATGAAAATGCGGAAGGATATTGGTCATTTGTGTGAACATGCGGAAGGATATTGATGATTTGTTATCGTAAGAAGGTGGAGTGATATTGATATAGCAGAATATATAGAGAGGACTGAGTAATGGGTGTGGGGGGCGTAGCGCCAGGTGATGAACCTCGAACGCGGTTTGTCGCTGGGAATGAACTTCTAAGGGCGGGGATAGATGGTGCACGATCCTCGCTAGAGTATGAGGGAGTGGCGAATATGGGGGGTGGGGGAAAAAGCTTCGACTTTTGTCGACATTAGAGGTCATGTTTGTTTTAAACTTAACTATTCTTATCCGTTGCATTTTTGCACACGCATCCCCCAGTTTATAGGAACGCGAAGGGAGGCCCATGATGGAATTTCAAAACTCCAAACTAGAACACTGACAGAGGTTTTAATCACGAAGATCGAACTTTCATGCTTTTAAACGAACTGAACTAGGGAATGTCGATGCTATTTCCATTATATAATTATAAGAAATGAAGTGAAATATTAATAAAAACATTTTTTAATTGGAGAAAGTTTACGTGGGAAGATAAATTAAATTAAGTTCTATTTTTATTGCAATACTACAGCATATAAAATATATCAAAACTTTGAGAATTTAAAATTTTAAACAAAACAAATCAAAATATATAATCTTACATATAAAAGATACACATATGACTAAGAATTCTGTCCTTTTGCAATTAAGTAAAAACAAAAAAGTTTTATAGAATTGATCACAGCAATTTCAAAATGATGTAAAATGACGATTCTTTTAGTTTGTCATTGTTAATTTCAAGCGATGATTCAGTTCTTTTTCGTGTGCCTTTCATTTAATTGAATGTTCGTCGCCAACGAATGAATTCTGATTAATTTTGAAGATGGACTGTACGTTCACATGAAGAACAAAATGAGTTGATATTTATTTGCGATTCACATCGGAATAAAAGCAACTTCCTTCAACTTTGCTTTCATTAAACCACATTAAAAAACTTTCGATTGTCCATTTGATTTAGAGTAATTTATTAAGTCTAGTTGGTTAGGTGGCAGCAGTTTTCAAAATCTCTCAGTTGATCGTATTTATCCACATTCTGCATATAAACATGGTATGTAACATTTCGTAATACGACTTTTAACAATCACATTTTTCAGTTTCTCTTTTTTAAGCTGCTGTGAATGCCCGTCCAAGTAAAGAACTTGTCGACATCAGCAAATCTCTTATCTAAAATCAGCTTCAAGGATAACCAACTCACTTTTAAAGGAAGCTTTTTCTTCAACTCATCGATTTCCTTTTTGGAGGAGAAACACCAACTTAAAAATTCTTCAACCTCATCCCATTTGTTTCTTTTAGCATAATATTCAATAATAACGGATGCATTTTCCAAACCTAATTTTTTCTTGTATTCTTCTATCTTCTCTTCCGACCATGGAAAACCATTGAAAAAGTTTTTTATATTAACTAACTTGGCATTGTTCATAGTAATGTGAACATCCAAATCAAGATTCTCTGGCAAAATGGAATAAAATTCCTTAACTACTTCTTCCGAGAATTGGGACCAATTGAGCAGTTTATTAACAAAATCTGGTTTACCATTTATTTAATATTGAATAAGAGACTTATGGAGACAAATCTAACTCACACGAAAAATGATAACATTTCTAATTTACTTTCACTTTTATTTAAAAAATATAAATCCATAAAAGCTTTTTGAATTCGGTTCAAATGTCAACTGCTCCCGCAGGTTATGGCACAGAGAGTAAACTACGCACATTTTATATCACGTAGATATAAAATGAAATATACAATATCAATGATATTATACGAATATTATTAAATTTACATATTGATTGGTTGTCCAACATAAGCAAGTGACTTACGTATGAAGCAACTTCACATCAATCTCAATCCTTCACTAAAGTTGGTCAATCACTGTCTTTAGAGAAAGTTTTACATTAAATTGCACTATTTACAAATTACTTCCGTTTCTAGGAGTAAAAAGGAGTTTAATGTCTAAACAATATAATCTTGCTATAAGAACAATTTTTATAATAATGTTGGGGTGTTCAACACTTTGTGCTATTAAATAATTAGGAATATAATATGTAAAATAGATGATTAATGGCATAATCTTTTTTAAATATTAATTATCATATCGATATCTGAAGAAAAAATCCCTTCAAGATAAAAATTTAACTTTATAAAACTCTCACTCTTTTAATACATGAGGATTTTGGAAATTGTCGACAATGTCCTTCACGCTGCTGAAGCTAAAAACTTTTCTTTACGTTTTATGCTTAACTTCGTCGCAGAGGAGAAACTCAGTTCCATACCCTTATCAATACATTTTAATTTACTAAACATAAACAGCAAATTATCTTGGGAACTCATAAAGGAAAACAACAATCTGCTGGAAGATTGTAAATTATAATAAATAGCTAACTATTCTTATTTAGAGTATTAATGTTATATACAATTAATAACTACTATAGTATATAATTAAATATATCATATATATATATATAAATATATTATTAATATCATATTAAGTATATCTCATATATATATCGGCCTGAAAAGTACAATAAAGTATACGACGCACTGAAGCTGTATGCGCAAAGTATTCGGCATTTTTTCGTAACTTTCCCACTATCTAAAACACACAGTACAGTATCTAGTAACAAAAAATTCGCACATTTACAAGATCATATACCACATCATCGACGATCATCATTCACTGACAACCCTTAATGTTTGTGCGTCCTTTACATTTTTTAGAGATTAATACTATTATTCCAAATTATATATTTTATTTACTATATATTTTATTTTTTTAAGTATAATAGTAAGTATATATATATTAATTATATATAGATATATAGTAAATATATATATATATATATAAAGTATAATATAATAATAGTAAATAATATTAGTAATAATAACTATATATATATAATATATCATAATATAATAATATCAATAATAATATATATAATATATATAATAATATATAATATCAATATAATATATAATACAATATATATAATTATAATATATTAATATATATATAAGTATAATAATAATATAGTTATTATAACTAACAAAAATTATATATATATATTTATAATAATATATATATATATAAATATAATATATATATATATATATATATAAAATATATATATACTCAATTTCATACTAATAAAACGCATATATTTACATATTATTCCACTGCTATTACATATATATAAGTATAAACATACTTCTATACGTAGCTTTTTCATCACATACATTCTAAAGTAAAACAATACAATTTTAATTAAATATATACACGTGAGTATGATGGAAATAATAAAAAAAAAAATATAATTAAAGGTTAAACTAGTATATTTCAAAATAAAATAAATAGTAATACTATGATATAATTAATCTTTCAAGTCTCAATATGGAAGTATACTGAATATTATATTTAAACTAGTATTAAGGAAGGAACTTTTTAAATATAAATTGTATTAATCCTCTTTATATAAGAAAATAAGTAAAATCTTCTTACTCAATTTAAGTACAATAATGATATGTTAATTAAATATATTATCATTTATTTCCCTTAATAAAATTCATATATTTATAAACAAAAAAAAGACAAAATGCTTTTAAAAAAATAGAGTGAAGGACTTTGCATCACAATAAATATCTGTTAAACTATTTCAAATCTACCCTAGACGTTAAATCTATAATATATAATCACTATATATACATTGTTTACAAGGACAGTTATTATCATTTGATGTACCCTAACTCCAAACTCCTACCGTGAGCATCAACCATCTGTGAAGCCACCAAAAATGTATAATAAAAACAACCCTACTATTGAGACTTCTTTTTCCAGATAGAAATGCTTCCAAAACGTAATTTCAAGAATCGCACTGTTGTGCCTCTCATATCAGACATTCATCAGGTGTGAGCTTATAATTTCTTTCCAACATGGTATATTCTTCCTTGTTATGCCTCTTTATCGCGTGGTCTCACCAGTTCCCTTTAGCCTTCTCTATGGAAGCTAATTTAGTTGTCTCTGCGCGTATTATTCTGAATAGAACTGTAAACAATTTTTGTTAGATCTTCTCCTGTATCATGTGTTTTTTCCCCCTTCTTGTAGAAATTTCAGCCAGAGAGGTTTGCTACCACGAAACAGAATATCTTAATATTTCCTTAGATCCGAGTCTCCGTCATCCAAGTTTCTTTACCTCAGGAATACCGCCTAGAATATTTCATGGACCGTTGAGGTGCTTTTGGTTACTATTTTTCGATTCTAATGCTTTCATCGTGGTTTCTCTCTCTCTATATCTATTTGTGTAGGTCCTTTTCTCTTAAGAGAGTTAACCAGAGTGCCCAATCTTGTGGGTCCATGAACTAGGTATTATGTGCGAGTAGACATAGCTACGTTGATATCTTTTTGTGTGTTTTGAGACAGTTTATACCTGCATTTATTTGGTCTTTGCGTTTTTGCTCTTATATATAATTTCAACGGATTGTGCTGTTTATATATTTATTATGCGACCCCAGTATCTTTAATTTTTAGCCGTTTTATTTTACAATCTTTGCTGGAGCGTTGCTTTTAGGAGGAAATGATCAGCTCAATCTAACCAATAGTCTTTATCTTTCAATTCATATAGGTACTGCTTATATTCTTTTACACACAGCACACAATTATCAACCAGCTTCTTTAAATCTTTTTTTCCTTGGTCAGGGCGGACAGCAGACCTGACAAGCCAATAATCTGTAACCCTACATTTTCATATCGTAAACGTTAGAATGAGCCTTTATTTCTGAGAAACAAACCTGGACTGAATCGAACCTTAAACATTGCTACTTTGTTTTTTAGTTAAATAATCTTTATTTAATATTCATCATCTTAACTCTGTGCCTTCTTCTTTTCGTACTCCTTCTCCTCCATCTTTCTAGTCTTCATGAGGCTGCTGGTTGGACTGCTTCTTGGACAGTTTTTTTCGTGGTTTTTTTCGAATTCTTGCAGCAATTTATGATATGAAGTTTATTCAAGATCATTGGTTTTTGGAATCGTTCTTTATCATGGAGGTATATAATCGTGGGAACAGGGTCTTCATTCTTCTCACCAGTATTTCCTATGTTATTTCCCTAACGTATCGAGGTTGCGGGGCTCAACATGTGGTATCATACTGCACTTAGGTAGAACACTTGCATTATTAAAAGCGTCCCTCGGTCTAACAAACCGATTATATATGTATATATTAATATAAGGCGAATACACATATAGAGACGGCGACTAGTAACTGTTACGTAATATACATATAATATATTATAGTTCTAGATGTTAAGTATGATCTTTAGTTTCTATCTGAATTTAGTTTAACTTTTATGAAATTTTTATTTTAGTAATTGTTATAATAATGTTTATTACTCTGTATTTTCACTATTTATTTTCTTGAATAGGGGATTTGACTATATTTACTTCTTTTTTATTTATTTAGTTATTCAGTCATTTTGGTTAATTTTAGTTTTTTTGTATCTTGTTTTTTGCTGGAAAGATAGATGAATAGCAAGTTGTATAAGCCCCGAAAGATAGCGACCGCGTGGCAGAGGTAGGTCGATATCGGCGAGGGATGATCCTTATCCACACGCAGCAAACTGCGGTGAGTCGCCGGGATATGCATTATCACGGAAATGTGCAATTGATGCGACTTATGGGTCAATACAGGTGTAGCCAGGGCAACATGACTCGGCGCGTACGGAAACGGCTTGAGTGTTGTTAATGTAGAAAGTTGATGCAGGGAGTGAAGTCACTCAGGCCTCAATGTGTATTTTATAGGGCAGGTGTTGGACATGGTGGCGAATGTGACTGATTGCGATTATAGCAGAGAATACTTACTGAGATAGTGTTCGTTCGTTGAATAGCATATTATTTATTTCGAGATTAGTGATACAGTGTTACATGGATTATGTCGGGTGTTATTTATATGAGCGAGAAGGCTGACACCATTTGTCATAATATGGCTTTATATTTTCTTTTTTTTTTTCATATCGGTTGTTTTTTTAGGTTAAATCTTTTCCATGCATCTTGGTTTCCCTGTTTAGGCGTGGCTTTCGATGTAGGGTTTTAGCATTGTTTCCTTATGCGTTGGGGGTTGTTCGTGAAGCTCTAGTCTAACCATTGGGATTATGCTAAATAATTTTTGATAAATATTATTATTATTAAGTTTATATATATATATAGGCTTTTTATTATTATTATTTACTATTTAAAACAAATTGCTATATTTATATATATTTAGTTATTACATATATTCTATTGTTTTAAATAATATTATATAATATATAATATATTATAATATATATATATTTATTATATTTATGCATAAAAGGAAATAAATTTTTTGATTTTAAATTGTTTTTTTTTTGTAAAGTGTATTTCTGAATAAAAGAGAATATATTATATATATATAATATATATATATTATATATATATATATTTATATATTATATTTGCACAATTTATCGAAATATAAAACAACATTATATTTTATATATATATATATATTATATAATATATATATAATATATTATATATATGGATCTCTTATAGAGATTTAAATAAGTACTATAGTCTTAAATAGTGGAAAATGGGTGATCTTCTGTAAATTTTCCTACATTCAAGTGCCAAAAATCAGAAATTCAGTTACTCGTTTTGTATAAAATTTATTTTCAAATTTAAGTTTCGTTAAATGTTATAGCATAACGGAATAAATAAAAAAACGAAAGAAATATTTTTTAGCAAGTTTTGAAAAATGCCAAATTTGCGAAATAAATTTTTCTGGTCAAATTACTGATTGGTGTGTATTTACGTTCTCTGTTTGTTCAATTATGGGCTTAGGATTGGTACAGTAGTATCTGATATTAATAATGAAAGGTTGTAACTGTTTAAGAATATTTATAATTATTTGGGTCGAAAATACATGTGTACCTATATTTTTGTAGCAGTTGGTTAAATCAATTTTTTTTCCTAAAAAAATTATGAATTTTTTTTTAATTTAAAATTTAATCAATTTATATCAAAGTTAATTTTTTTTTTAATTTTTAATCAAAACATTAAGAAATTTCGTTCTCAAAATATGAAAATGTAAAAAATATTTTTTTGTAAATTTTTGAAGATGAGTGTCAAAAATTAAAATGCATGAGACTAGAAATTAGACTTTGGAACATAGATTTCAAATTAGGATACTTAAATTGTAAGTATTATTTATTAATTTCAGTAAATGAAACTGTTAAGATGTTTAAAAAATATTGTTGGTACTCAGGTGTCTATATTGGAACCATTTATTCGCTTTATTGGGACAAGGTGTTTTTTTATAAAATTTGAATTTTTTTTTCAGAATAAAATAATAATATGGATACTGGAAGGTAGGAAAGTGTAAGACGAATTAATAAAAAACAACTTGTATACGGTATGGTACCGTTTGTACAGTAATAATACGGTACCTAATAGAATAATAAATAATACAGTAATAATAATAATTAATGTAATAATAATAAAAATCTGAAATACAGTAATAAAATAATAATAAAGGTTACTAATGGAAATAAAAAAACACTTGGTATTAATTAAGGAAATTTTTTTGAGATTTATAATTGTCATTTTTTAATTTAAATTATATACAAATATTGAAATATCTATTTTTCTAACAAACTGCATTAAAAGTCTTTTAATAACTTAGATTTAAAATAAATACTTATATTTTAAAAATTGACCTCATTTTACAAAACCAAATTACCCCATTTTACCCAAAACAAATCACCATTAATATTTTAACGAACTAAAAGGAATATGTGCAATTATTTGCATAAAACTCTTACTTTTACACTTTTGTATATGATATTAGTCAGATTTTAATCCAAACTGAAAATTGGCCGAGATACAGACCTTAGTTTATTTTTATGGCGTTTCTGAAAAATTATTTTCTGAAAAAAGGGGAAAATTTTTTTGAGTTATATATTTGTCGCTTATTTAATTTAAATTAAAAAAATATTGACTATATTTTTTTTCTAACAAAATAACCTCAATTGAAGTTTGTTTAACTTCAATATTAAAAAACTTTATATTATAAAATTACCTGTTATACCCCATGATACCGTATTCCTCCTTTTACTGTATTATATATATATATATATATATTAAATATATAATTATATATTATATATATATATATAATTATTATATATATATATTATATATATATATATATAGTATATATGAAGAGAGTTTAGAGGGAGAGTATACACATACTCGCTGCAATGAAATTACCTCCCATTTTAATGGTTTGCCTTTCTTTTTTACGTTCACATAACACACTCATTACTCCAAAACATCTAACAGATAACCACTTTTATCCAATATAAACACATACTTATAATACCCGCTCTTCTAGAAAATCTTACGCATACTTATCCTTTGATATCCTATGTTGTGGGGAGAACGAATGCCCACAGCGTATGTTCTTGTGTGTGTAGAAGGCGACAAAAGGGACGGCTGCCCACTCAAACTTTATCTTTTGCCAGGATGCTAATGCATGCTCGGAGAAAGTCGTGATCACCGTAAACGATCTGAGTTACGGAAAATGTAATGAATACGATGGGTACATGGAATGTCAAAGTAATAAATATTGAGAAGAGGAGAGAGGTGATGAAGGTATTTAGAAAGGGCAGATTTGATATGCTTGCTGTGACTGAAACAAAGATGAAGGAAACAGTTGGAAAATGAGTTGGTGTGGTGTGGAAATGTGTCTGTGCTCGTGTGGAAGAGGAAATGAGAGGGGGCAGAGAAGGAGTTGCATTCTGATGAGTGACTTTGGTACCGAGCTATGGAAGACTTTTTGTGTGTGAATACTAGAATTCTAATGGTTAAATTTAAGTTTGAAAAGGTCAAGGTATGTGTGGCTGTGAAATATGGTCCATCTGAGGGTAATGTTAAAGAAAGTGCGATTTTTGGGTTAATCTTAATGATGCTTTGGATGGGGTGAGTAGGAGCGTTAGATTGATAGTGTTGGTGAAATAATGGTTGGATATGGTGATCAAAAAAGGGATGGTAAACAGGTGGTTTGGGGTGTCAGGAGAAATGAGAATGGTAGGAAGGTGAGTTGATTCTGTGAGGAGAGAGGTATGTGTAAAGTAATACTTTCTTTAAACACAAGAGTATTCATAAGTTATACTAGAGTGGTGTAGGTAAGAGATGATATCAAAATGAAAGTTATGATTGAATTTTGTCTCAAGTGAAGTATGTGCTGGATGTTAATCAGTGAGGAGTTTAGGAATGGGATTATCAGATAATTATGTTGTTTTTTATGTAAAATTTAATGTTAGTGGGGGCTTGGATGGAGCGGAGGTGATAAGGAAGGAAGTTGGAATATTAAAAGTGAAAGGTTAAGTGAAACAAGTAATAAGGATAAGTATTTAAGATCGTAGCAAGTAATCAGTTGATGTGACAGTTGAAACTGAACAAATCTGGGAGCAAATAAGGTAAGAATAGCAGTGCAAAGTAGGAAGTACAATGTTAACAGTGTGTGGTGAATGAGTGATGTAGCAAGCGGTTAAAAGTAAAAGGAAGCGTGGTTGAATGTATTAAAAGCCATAAAGTTTCAAAAAAGAAAAGTTTGGAATTATAATAAGGAGGAAAAAAGAAATACTTAAGGGTGCATACGTAGGAGGATAAAAGAGGTAATGAACAGTTTGGAAGAAGGATGAAATGGGGACTTACAAGGAAGGAAGCTCTTGCTGGAGAAGCGGAAAGTTAAGAATGAGAGTAAAGGGGAATCTGCTTAGAATAATGAATAGGGATGGTGCTTTCGTAACTGATGAAATGGATGTGAGGGGAGTGTGGAAGGAACACTTTGAAAATCTGCATACATTGGGCAGTATGAAGAGGTGATAGTGAATGTGGTGTGGGTTTGATGGTGAAGAAAGGAATAGGTATTTTGGGGAATGAGGTCATTAGTAAGGAGGAGGTTAATGGGTAGCGTGAAAAGTTAAGAATGGTAAATCTGCGGTATAGATGAATTTACTGGTGAAATGATCAGAATGGAGGCAAGATGCTTGATTGGATTTGGAAGTTGAGTAACAAAGAGTATAGTTCCGAGGGATAGGAGGAGAGCAGTTTGGTATACACCTTGTATAAGGGTAAGGGAGATAAGTACTGTAGGAATTATAGGGGAATTAGTTAATCAGTTTGTAAGGAAGATATTTGCTGGTATTTTGGTCAAAGAGGCATCAAGTGACTGGACTGGTTGGCTAGGAACAAGGTGCATTTAGGAGTGTAGAGGATGTGTGTGCTCAATCTTTACATTGAAACAATGATTAAGAAAGTGAGAGAAGCAGAATAATTGTATTGAATTTATGGATTTGCAACAGGCTATGATAGGTTAATAGGGAAGCGTCTATTAATGTGATATATCATGGTGGTGGTAGGCTTTGGTGGATAAAGTGTATGAGGGGCATGTTTAGAATAATGGTGCAAGTGCTTGTGTATGATTTGAACGAGATGTTTACCTTATACGCATTCCGATGTTTTGTGTTGGTTTGTATATGGATGGAGTTTATTGAAGAATTAGAGGTTGGGGTGACTGGAAGATGTGTAGAATGAATGGATAACGTGAGAGCCGATTTTTTATCTATTTGTGCAGATGATTTTTTGGTTTTGTGTGGTGATCTGAAGAGATTTTGAGGATTGGTAGAGAGTTTGGGCAGGGTGTGTAAGGGGGTTTAAAAGTCACGTAATTAAAGTTAGGTTATAGTTTTGTGAGTGGGCAGTCCTCGGCTGGTGAAGTTATGTTAGATGGTGAGAAGCTGGAACGGTTGGTTTAAAATATTTAGCGATGAAAGGATGATTGATGCAGAGTGTTCAATGGAAATCTTTAGGGTTGTGTTGGTGTAAGTGATTGATAATGAGAAATGAAGTATTTAGAAGAGTTGTGGTGGTGTGAAGAAATTATGAGAGAATAATGAAAGTACATTGAGATAGTTTTGGTCATTTTGAAGGATGGATGATGTGCCGATTGATTAGGGGGTATTATAGTGGTGATGTGTTGGGAATTGACCGACTGGGGGAAAGAGAAAGTGATTGAGTCAGTAAGGAATGCTTGGGCAGGGTTGGCAAAAACCAGTTTTCTCAGAAAACCAGCTGGGTGTTTTTTTTAGGCCAAACAGGGGAATTGTGGGCTTTTCTGGTTATTGGTACAAAGTTGTTATCGTAAACAGTTCTATTTATTTTCAATTCTGTAGACTACAACTGTTATGGTGTTACAGTAATTGGAAATGAATGAATAATGTAAATGTTTTATTTATCCCTTTTTAATCAAATTTTCATAATTTTAAATTTTAATCAAGATTATTAAATTATAGCTCATTTAACAGAGCTTTTATGTAAAAGCTACTCTAACTTAAATCATGAATAGGGGGGGCAGGTTGAAAGACCTGGCTTGGGGAGAGTTTGAGAGTTTAAGTAAATGGAAAGACTGTGAAGAAGAGAAAATGCAACCATTGCAGTAATCTGGTGAGCAACAAAATTGAAAGAGTAAGAGCCCACCTGGGAAAGTGTGACAAATATAAACCTATTGGCCAAGGTGAAGGTAGCAGTGATGATGGTGATGCGAACTGGGAACTGGATTTTCCCAGCTCAGTGTGGCTGTGGGGCAATAAGATTGAAGAACTTATCGATCTAGATGCGATCAACCTGTACCTGTAGTACCAGATAGTCAGTCAGCCTAGCATTAGATACTCCACCGCTCAAGTCCAAGTGGACCAAAGTGTTGCATCAATGGGGGAGTATGTAACCAGCAATGAGAGGAAGTTTCTGATTAATGCCATCAACTAAAAGAGCCTTTGGACTTTGCGTTTGCTGAAGTTTTTTTTCATGTAATATTCATTTAGTGCTGCAGAAGACCCAGAAATGAAAGAAATTATTTATGATTAGGGGTGGACTTATAACTCCTGGAGCCAGCTTGGGAGGCTTTTAGATGAAGTTGTGGGTTGAATAAGAAGGCTTTGCTGGTAGAGCTTCTCAGAGGAAATAAGTTTTAAATGGTGGGAAAATGGGGTACAACAGTTTAAGTGCATGGCTGAGGAAGAAAAGTATCTCCTACCCTTACGATACCACACCTATGTTATGAGGGAGGCATAAGGAACCTATATCTATTCTACTTGATAAACTATTCATACACTACACCCATACAAAAATATATATAACATCTTCTTATATATGGACTTTCCACAACCGGCAGCGATCAGGACTGTGCGTAGCTAACAATAATAGCAGTTATCATAAACCACAACGCAAAGGTATATGGCCTTTTTAAATCTAACAGAACCGAAAGTGACACGAAAATAATAAGTTGGACTTCAAGGAGCGACCGAGAAGATATGTGTTTTAGGCTATATAGGCTATGGTATATTTATTAGGCTATATAATATTAGGTTATGATTAGGTTATATTATTAACGTGCCGAATATATTGTAGAGATACCAGGTCTTAGTATAGGTTATTTGGGTCGGGGAGTCGTTGGTGTATATTAGAAGTCTAGGAATGCTTCCTTCTACGAGTTTATTACCCTACCCCCTTTTCTAGCATGACATGTCTTACGTCATAAAACAAATTTGGTGTCTACTCCTATGTTATAAGGTATGAGGAGTCGATTAGTGTATATTAGAATGTGCTAGGTTGGTTCTTTAGTGAGTTGTACTCCCACACCTTTCAACCTTCTAGTCGTATTCGTATGTGACGGAATACATCGATATTTGTATCGATTATTATAATCGCACTGTTGAATCGATTCTGTGGTTTTAGCGGAGGAATCGATTCATTCCTAAACCAAGAAGTTGTATTAAGATATTACACCTATACCACCTTTCTAAATTTTTTGTTTCTTTGATATGAGCGAGCCGGTGTTGTTAGTAATGTTTTGGAGGTATGCGAGTCGTGCGTATTGCCGGCGTGGCGTTTCAATGGTTGGTTTTTAGACGCACCACATGGCGTTTTTTTCGTAGCGGCGTACCTTCGTCAAAAAACTATATGAGGGTGGTTCAACAGGGGTAGAATGTTCAAAATAAGATTATAGTTACTTCGAAGCCAGGTCATGGCCGCGGGGGTCATTGGGTCAGACTGCACAAAATGAATAAT
>JABUQX010098509.1:0-12500 GCA_015478945.1 Trachelipus rathkii
GCTTTAAATATAGAGCAAATGGTTAAATGTAAGAACATACAATTCAAACGAGTTTTTAATTTATCTATTTATGATAAACATAAATGGATTTGTGGTTGTGAGGAAAGAAATTCTTTGCATTGTTTTCCATGTTCATTGTTCGGTGGTGAAGACACATGGACCAAAAGAGGTGTAACAGATATAAATCATCTGGCATCTAAGGCAAAATATCATGAAAACACAAAAGAACACATGAAAAATGCTTTAAGCCTCTCACTGTTTGGAAACTTAAACATTGCTAAAGAGCTAGACAGCGAGTATAGAAAATCAATACATAAGCATAATGAGAATGTTAAGAACAATAGGTATATCTTGAATATTATCGTAAACTGCATAAAATATTGTGGAGCATTTGAGTTGGCATTGAGAGGACATAACGAAACTGAATCCTCAACTACTCCAGGTGTCTTCAAGGGCTAGTGAACTTCAAGTGCAAAGAGTTAGATAATTCCATTAAGGAGTCCATCTAGAGAGGACAGCTGTTTTTTTTCAAGGGAAACTTCGAAAACATACAGAATGAACTTCTAGCAAAATATGCTTGCATATAATGTCACGAAGAGATATGTAGAGAAATTCATGAAGCTTGATTTTCTATCTGTCATGTGCAGAATGAACCAGTGATTGTTTCCAACATATACCAAATGGCTGTCATCTTTAAGTATATATTAATTTTGTTATTATTAATATATATAACATTTACTTTGGAAATATCTATACTTACTCTAGATAAAGTATTATTTTGGTAACTCTTCATTATTTGCATAAAATCTCTTATCTATATATATTTTAATAATTATTAATTTTAGCATTGGTAAATGACGCATGTAAGTGAAACAGGCGCTCTCGTTATTGGGGTGGATGGAACCTTGTATAATTGATCTTGTTAAAGAGTAGATCGAATTATAGTTTGGTATATAATAAATTATGACCAATCTATTATTATTAATAAAGTAAGGGAATAAATAATTAATAGTCTTACAATTATTAAATTACATTGTGAAGTTTAATGTATTGTAATTATTTAATATTCAGTAATTGTTTATTGATTTATTATTGTATATGAAATTGACTAAAAGTTATTAATTTCTAAGTTATTATTTGGTTTGAATGGTCCTCCAGGTACTAATCTCGTATTAGATATGAAATTAATTCATACGGCTAATTTATAGAGGCCTTGAATAATTGAATAATTAATACTATTATGTTCTCTATTTTCACTAAACTCGATCATTCATTATTTTATCAATTAATTTTGACTATCAACTTAATTTAGATGATTGATGTTAAATGCTGCATCAGTTAACAGAAAGGTACGCATCAATTATTATTATTAATTCGTTTTAATTTTATTTTTTTGTCTATATTAACTTTTAAATTTAAATACTTAAATATTTGTAGCTATTAATTTATTTTTATTTTCTTCACTAATGTCATTATTCACATATAAGTAGAATCAGTTATCAAAATTGTTAAGTTTATTTAGGTTGAATTAATTATCAAGTTTTAAAGTTAGAAATAGAAATTCTGTTATTATATACCTTAAACCATTATTATGGATACTATTTAGTACCTATTTTTATTTGATTACGCAATTCAAATTTAATCCTCCTGATACTACTTATCATAGAGTATTTGGACTTTATTATTTCAATATCTAAGATCTCATTTATTAATATTATATGTTTTTTTGAATATTATATTAAATTTAATCAATGAGAAAATTTTGCGTAAAGAAAATGATTTAATTAATGCATAAACTATTGAGAGGAGTAGATTTCGTGAGATATGTAGGAATTGAGTCAATGTGGGTAGGGTAGGTGTTTCCTACTTGTACTTGACTTTTCCTGCGTGTGTCCTAGATAAAGTGAATTTTTATTCTGCTGAGAGTAAATTGTAATTTTAATATTTTTATTATTTATTTATGTTAATTTATTTTATTTTTCTAAATGAGGACTCCAAAGTCAGGTCATAGTATAAATATAATTAAACTTTTACTATATTTATACTAGTTGGTCAGATCTAATTGATTATTATTCTTTATTTCAATATAAAGAAGGTAACATCTTGTAGCTATTATTATCCCTTACGTATTAAATTTGTTAATGTCAATTGACTGACAATTTTTGAAATACTATTTTGTAGATGAGCGCTATAATTTATGTGAGGCTTCAAAATCAAAGAATTTTCTTTGCCTGGTGTTTGCAAAGAAATTGTCTTCGCGTTTTTCATCGATGATACTTTAAATACATTGTCGTCAGCTCCATATTTGTTAATTATGTTACTTCATAGAACAAAAGTGATGTAGCAACTTATTATTTTTTATTTTAGTTGTCTGTCAATTGATTGTATAATTTATGCAATAAACATTCAATTAATAGAATTAAATATTTTGTCCAAGAATTTTAAGTGCGGAGAAATTTTCGTTTTTTTTTTTTTTCTATTATTTTGGTGTAGATGTCAATTGACTCTTCTGATCATAGTATATATTGGTGTATCTGCCCATCCGTAAATTATGGTTTGTTAATTACTAATTTAATCTTATGTTATTGATGCTCCAATATTTATTATTATTCCATTATTAAATTTCCATTTGTCCCATTAAATTATTAAGTTCTTAAAATATGACTAAGCTTGTAAATTGTATCCTTACAATTACCAGAGGAATTAAAACCATACAGTATAAATGTATTAATTATTTTTTCTATCGATCTGAGAACTTTTTCAATATAATTAATTTTACAGTTTAAAGACAGTCTGGAATAAGAATTTTTTACTTTCAAATTCACCAGTCCGTCCGTGTCTGTAAGCTGGGCCTAGTTTTACCCTCGGAAGTTATAAAAATTTAAAATTTAGAAGATCACTCATGTGTCTATGTCCGAACAAGATTAAATATTTATTTAAATAACTAGTCCTTTTTATACATTACATAATCTTTACCGATCAAATTGTACTCTCAAACTCATATCGAATATAGCTCTGAAGTCGGTAATTTTATTCTCCACTTAAACAATACGAATTGAAAACCATTATTTGCGTGACAAATATATTACGGTCTTAAATTAAATTATTATTGTTTTTTATATTATTTATTATTAATTGGTAATTTTATTATTATTATTTTAATTAATTATTATATATATTATTATTATTATCTATTATTATTATTATTGTTTTTTAATGGTTTTTAATTATTTTTAAGCTCATTATTATTAATGGTATTTCGGGTTTTTCAAAGGAACAATTACTGTGTTGCCCAAATTAGCTAGACCCATTTAGTACTAGGGAAAATTAATATTTTGTTATTATAATGAATTGATGTTTTGAAGGATTACAGTGGCTCTACGACGTATAATTGTAAGTATTTTTTGTTAATTATAACTTAATATGAATTTGCCATGTGTCCTTGGAATAAATTGTTTTAGAATTGAAATTGAATTTTTATTATTATTTATTGGTTTATTGAAATTGTTGTAAATGTTCTGATATAATATAAAACTGCACGTAAATCTATGTTATTAAATTTGAATTTCAATTTTCGTATATTTTGAATAAAATTTAAAATGAATTTCTATACAATTATTTATATACAAGAAATTCAATAATAGAATATAAATAGTAATCTGCATAGAACAAAGTAGACATCTTATATATCAGTACATTAAGCAATGCTCTTTTATATTAAGATAATAAGTGTATAGTATATTATATATCAGTTAATAATATAATTTATTGTGATTATTTAATTAAAGTCAAGAAGTTTAATTTAAGATAAATAATAAATTTTGCTCTCATATCTATATAACAAGTATAGCGGCGAGCAACAGTAATTTTCTTTTTAATAAATAATAATATAAGAATAATTGTAATTATAATAATGCAATATTATATTATCATTTCTATAAACTTTAATTAATTAAGTTAGTGATTAATAAGTATATATATAAAATACTAATATTATTTCATCTATATAAAAATAATTTAAATATTTTTTATACTATTAATAATATATTCATATATATAATATCTAATTAATATTAATTATATTATATAATATATTATATATTAAATAATATTAATTATATATTATAATATTATATATATATATATAATTAATAATACTATATTAATATTTACTATTAAATATTATATATTCATCATTCTATTATATTAATATTATATAAAATATAATCTATATATATTATATATTTACTATATTAAATTATTATAATTGAGTATTGTGTGTATTTATAAATATTTTCAATTATGTATATATTATTACTATTAAAATATTGTTAACTAAGTATATCTATTCTATATATATAGTCGTATGACGTGAGCTCCTGACTCTACCTATCATGTCGCTGATAATATATTTATATATATAATATATTAGTATCTAATATAATATATATATATTATTGTATATTTATATATATATATATGATATTATATTATATATATATATATAATATATAATATATATTATAATTAATTAATATAATATCATATATATATTATAAATATTATTTAAATATATTTATTATATATTATATATTAATTATAATATATATTATTAATATATATAATATATATCAGGGGCGGCCTTACGTCTGATACTAATTTATAGGTTGGGTATTTGCATTCTGAAATTTAGTATCACATATATATAATCACACAATCATAATTATATATAAATATATAAATATATATATATTATAATATATTATTTATATAGATTATATATAATATATATATATTAATATATTATATATTATATTATAATATATATATGATTAATATATATATATATATATTATATCATATATATATATATTATATATATATATATATGATAAAATTATTTAATAATTTTTATATTTATATATTATTTTTTTTCTTAATACTATTACTGATCAGTTTTTTAGATAACTGATAAACATACCTAAATTTCATATTTATTAAATATATATATATTTTTAAAATACATATTCGTAATAATAAAATTCAGGTCATGCGCCGTTCTTTAAGAATTTGAGCATATAAATTTTCATAATATATATATATGTATTATAATCTATAAATATTATATTTATAACGATAAATGATTACCTTATCTACTCACTTAGGAAGTATGCTATTAATATTAGCTTAAATCGCTACTATAATAGATAAGGCCTGTCCTGCTAAGTCACTATAATATCATGATATTTACTTACAGCTAAAAGTCTTAAATCTTTATATATTTATATTAGTGTATAAGAAGAATAATAACACGCTATCTCAGCTTCCGTAATCTGTATAGGTCATATTACGTGGTAATAGTTATTTATAATATATAATAATATATATAAAGTAGTAATTATTTATAATATATTTTTATTATAACTCACTTACATATATATATATATCATTGATATATATATATATTGTTTATTTTCTAAATTTATTATTTATTATATCACTTATATAGAAATCAATGATGTGAAAGTACTTAATCACTATAGCTATACTACTGTAGACATATGTGTAATACGAATAATTATATATCATTTACTAGTGTACTCTGTATAAATAATTATAATGAAGTTCCGTTTACCTGTAGTCATAGTTATATATCATTGTTTAATATAAAAACTCTATGCATATACTTCAACCTATTCAGTATATTTATATTATCACATATTTCTTTCTTTTAAGCTTTTGGGAGGAAATTTGGAATTATAATATTTGGGCAACCTTTTTGATGTATATTGGGTACTAGGAGAATGTTGAGTGGAGAGGGTGTTTAATTAAATCTGTCGAAGATGTGTTGGTTTAAGTCAAGGTTTTACCTTCTTTTATTTATCATAATATATTTTATGGCCTTAATAGAAAAACTTTTCAATTATAAATTTGGTATATAACTAACAGTTACGTCTGATACACTATCTGCGGTCATCTTTGATATTATCATAGATTTGTCACATAACATTTTTATGCGAGCGCTCCATACTTGAAAATTAATTAGAAATAAAATTATAACTCAATAAGCATATGACTCTTTCCACCTCCACAAGGTGTGAAAACAAATCAATCTATTAAATTTTACTATCATATGGGGTCAATGGTCTCTACTTTTGAAAAAGTTGCTCAACATTCAAAGAAAAAACGTCCTAAATCTGCTTAATGTGCAAGCATAACATGTTGTAATTTATGAAAACAAAAAAGAATATCCAAATAAAAAATGTAAAATTATTTCTTACTCACTACTGAACGAAACACCGTGACATGTCCAGACCTAGCAAAGGTAGAATATTGTATTTTATATACGAACTATCTTGTGTCTTAAGTATTCCTTCTAACTTCTTTATAGCGAAGTTCTTCAAGACCAGTTGATACTTTTTTATTCATTAATAATGTTACCAATTAATTTGATGTCATTAATTTTATCCAATTAGTTTCGTTCGAAAAATAGCGTGGTCTAAAATATCTATAATCTGGCAATACACAGGTCATTGTGTTCCCGTTATTGAAAAGTACTCCCATTTCCATGGCATTTGGAGAGTAAAATAATTTGAGCCGCACCCGCACGGTTAAAATAATACAGTTAAAACGCATATAAAACTTATTATAAATAATTAATATAATAACAATTAATATGATATATACAACATGGACTTAGAGAGGATCCAGGTATTAATACTCATAATAATTGGGAGGCTAGTGGAAAAAATATAATAATTGCACCATATATGAGCCTGCAAGAATAATTTAAGGCAATACAACAAAGAGTGAGGAAACACAATAAAATCAATTACACTACATAGATAAAAATAATAATTAATAAACTAATAGATAATATAGCATAAATATTTACATTAATCGAAAGAACATAATTACAATAATTAATAATAACAAATATTAAAGTCATGAATGTAATAGTGATCCTGACACAAATAAACTATATTAACATTTCAAATTTCTAGAACAGTACTACTTTAAAAATGTGTAGTGAAAAATTAAATATTCTTCTCAACATTCAAAATAACTATTAAGCTGACCTAAGAAAACGCACAAAACTAGAAACTGAATAATAACACTAATTACCTACTCAAATATACAATGTATAGCAACCTATCATAAGATTTGTGAATATAATTATATAATACTATGAATTCCATATGTAGTGGTACATATGTTAAGTGATAATTCACATAATACTAACAATTTAATTATTCGATTCATCAAATTCATATAATAAAAAGACAAAGATAAATAAGATTAGTAATTTATGTTCAAATGCGTCCAATGCTTCTATCTCCTGGTGTCAATACATAAGCCTTCCAAAAGTGCTTTGCTTAACAATTGATTGGTCTTTCACCTTATAAACAAATAACTCTAAACATGATGAATCAACCATTATAGAGATATAATGTTTGGAAACATACTGTTTTATCATCTGCAATGACAGATAGAAAATCAGCTTCATAATTAGTAGATAATTCATCATATAATAATCATATAAATATAATAATCATAAATTAAAGATATATGAAATATTAAATCTAAAAATAATAATAATATAATAAGTACAATATAAATTTTAGTAATGAAAGTATCATTTTCCTGTATTTTAGTTGTTAATTATCGCGATACGTTCCGTAGCCTTGAAACAGTGGTCAACAATAGCATACTTTCAATAGCATTATGTGAATAACAGATGATCCTATAAATTAATAAGGTAAATATCATTAATTATAACTATCTGAGCTCACTAGAATGTTCAAACATAAGGCATCATTATTGAAATATGAATAACACCTTTAGAGACTGTAATGATTGAGTAAATTTCAGATAATAATTTCGTTTGATCACTTAATAATATACAAATATGCACCAACATATACTCAATAAATATATGCTACTCAAACTCAATATTTTAATATTATAATAGTACACTAATAGTGGCAGTATTTAAACCAAGTAAGTAAATATAATGATAATATATAAATTAATAAAGTATTAAATTAAATACATCATAATAGATATATCATTAATACAATAATCTGCAATACAAATATATATGCCTTAATAGCTTGTTATTGAATTATAACCTACATCAATATAAAACTACCTTCGCTGTACCCTAGCTCTTATCTAAGACCAACCAACTGCGTTATCAAACGTACTTCTACTAAATACTAGTATACATAATAGAAGAGTCTTAAATGACGATATTATTTCATGTGATGTAATATAAATTATAATTGAATGTTTTCAATATGAAATATATTTATTGACCTTAGAAATTAGACAGATAATGCATAATTATATTACATTGATATTAAACTAAGCTACATTACTTTTGTATCTCAAATAACGTGTCCATTCTCCACTCACCGATAAATACACAAAGATACAATTTGGGAAAAACTCAAAATTAGAATCAAGAAATCTTCATGTTAAATACGCAGTCAGATAACCATAATAGATATTTCATTTAAAATGTTATTAATTCATAAAAAATTAAATAGATTTAAATATAATAATCACTAGTTATTCATATAATATAGGTATAAATTGTAATATATTTAATAAAAATTTAAAATCCTTATTTGCTCATCATAAATAATTATAAAGAGACTGGAATAGAACATTAGTCTTAGACTATATATTTTTTTAATATATTTCTACACTCTAGTATTCACCCGACATAGCCATTAACCTGTAGAATAACGTATCTTTAACAAAACATTAAACAAACATATGAATTCATATCTATGAATGAAAGTAAATATATAATAATGTAATAATAATTAATATAAATAATTAAATATTAATCAACAATAATAAATAGTTATATATTATATATAATATACATAATTAATAGTAATTAATAATATATACAATTTTAGAAAATTTAAACAAAATTAAATAATTAAATTATAACTATAATTAATTTTAAAATATATAATCTATAATAATCTACATAATTTATATAATATACTTAAAGATATAATTAAAATAATATAATTAAAATATATATTAATAATATAATATAATTAAAATGAAATTAACTTATTGTATACATTGTATCACATATTTATTTAAATCATATAATTTAATAATTAATATATAATAATAATTAATATAAATAATATTAAATAATTATATATAATATTAAACTAACTAAATAATATAATATAATAATTATTAAATACTAAATCTATCACAGTATCATAGACAATAATATACTATAATCTTATCGCATATTATGTATTAAATATTAATTTATTACAATTAAATATAATAATATTAAATAGGCAGTATGTTAATTTAATAATAATAATTAACTTGAATATATAATTTTAAAATATCTATAAAATTAATATAATATAAATTTAATTATTCTATAAGATATTATATAATAGTTTATTAATTATATATAATATGAAATTATATATAATTAATAAGTATATTTAAAAATATATATTTAATAATATATTAAATTAAAATAATAATTTAAATTAAAAATATATAAAAATATAATAAAAATAATTATATTAATAATAATAATAAAAATTAAATATAATAATATAATTAAAAAATCATGATAATGGGTTTGAATAAATACTAGTTAATACCTTAATTAAATATAATAATAATATAATTAATAATATAATATAATTATAAATTAAATAATTATAATAATAAAATAAATAATAAATATATAATAATTAATAATAATAATTAAATAATTAATTATAAAATTAAATTAATAATATATTATAGGTTGTCAAGCTTTCATTAAATTTATTCTTTCGGTAAATATAGTGAATCTAGTATTTCTGAAATTGATTTCTATTACATAATATTATTAAATAATTTATTATATGTTTTCCATTAATTTAATATAAATACGTTATATTTATTCTTTTATTTATTAGGCAAAAAAGATTTGCGTAAGAGTTTTCTCGTTTTGAATGTCTTTGATGTAAAGGCATTATAGATCGTTGTTAAAGTTTATCTAAAATAGCTGACTTATTGTAAAGCTGACACTTATTTGTATCATGTGTGACTTTTATATAATAAATTTATAATTAAATGAATTAACAGAAGGGTGGAGTTTTTAAAAATTTAAAATGTTATGCATATAGAAAGTGTCCCATTTTTTTTAAAGAGTATTCAAAAAATATTTTTCATTTTGAACGTATTAGAGTCATTAAGGTTGTAAAAATATTTTTTAATTATTTTTATCATATTTTATTTGGGATTAGGTACGTGGAAACTAAGTCGCATTATGGGATATATTTTATATTGTTTTCATATATTTTTGTTTTATGTTTGTGGAATTTTGTTCTTTTATGGGCCACACGACTCGCACCACTTTTATTCTATAAACCATAAAAAGTATATATTATATATTTCGCGGGCTCTGAGCCCCTACCCCTCCTCTATTTTTATATTGAGGGGAGGGGCCCTTTTGGGTTTAAATGAAAATTTGTATTATTAGCTAAATCAACATGTACATTATTATGCGATAAATTTTAATTTAATGTATCTCTTCAGGATGTGGGATATATTAATATTTTAGTCAATTTTATATATATTATATTATATATATATATATATTAATATATATAATATATGATGCCATTTTTAATAAATACTGCCAATATATATTCATTTTAAGGTTTTATGAATATAACTGGTTAATATGTAGGATTTTGAGTGTAAAATAAACGTCCGCTTTGTATGCTAATTGAGGTATATCGAAATGTAAATCGCTTTTGTAAGATTACAGTTATATCAAGTGAGTTTGGTTACGGCGATGATTTAAACTTATTTAGTGGGTACCTATTATATATATGTAGATATAAAGTTCTAGTTAGGTATTCCTTGAATGTTTAGTAATGTGCTATGTTCAGTTGCAGTTAAGTAATAATTTTTCTAAAGTATAATGGAAAAGAAAGGAAAAATATACTTATTATAATATAATGTTTTTTAATTTGTATTTAAAGCAAATAATAATTATACATTGTATACTACGCAACTAGTTATGATTATTCAATGATACTGATTAAATAATGAATCATATAAAACGTCACTATGCTTTTTTCATCTGATTTGTAATATTACACTTAGTATTTTTAGCGTTCTTGGTAGCCAGACGTATTGTAAGGTATCTAATATTTGTTTAATTTTTTAATATTTTAAATCGTGTGATTAAATTTTTTATATGAAACTTATAATATAAAATAGTAAAAAGATGTTTTTACATTAAATTTAAAAGGTATTCAAATAATTACACATGCTTATACGCTATTATTTTTTTGGTTAATAGTGAGTTTAATCATAAACCTTATTTAGCGAGCTATAGAGATCATCAACAGAAGGGCATTTTGGTAATACTTTGGTATGATAATTATCGTTTTCTTCCAGGTATGGTAAAAATTTAAGTAATGGGAAGGGTATCTCTGTAGCAGCAAATGACTTCAGGTAGAGAGGACACGAGACGATACATGAGAGAGTTGGAGCACATACTCAATATTAGTATAATAGGGTTGGGTTAAATATGATAATGGTACCTATTAGAATTTGATGTCGCCTTGGGCGTAATACGCCGGTAGAAATGTTTGAAGCACGTGGCGCTGAAGTAGTTTCCCATTTAGTTTTTGTAACGAGATCTCTCCTTTTAGTAGCTTTTAAACCATTGTAAGTTTGTTCGTTCAAAAAGCCCATTTGGTTCATTTTACTTAGTAGTATGTTATGATCAATCATGTCATGTCAAAAAGCTTTTTTGTGAAATCTAATAATATTAACAGGGAGGAGTCTTTATTTGCCTTGATATTTAATACACTTTTGGTTTTATCTTGAGTTTTTTCTCAATACACTTAGGGTTTTGTATTTCGAATATTTAATATAATAATAATAATAATATTATAATAATAATAATATAATATAATAATAATAATAATAAATTAATAATAGATAATAATACATAATAAATAATAATAATAATACATAATAATATTAGAATATTATATTAATATTTAATATTATATATTAATATTAATATTAAATTAACTATTATATTTATAGTAATATCAGTATTATCATTATCTATTATTATTATTATTATTATATTATTATTCTTCTTCTTCTTCATTATTTTACTAATTATATAATTAATTTTTATATATTATTATTATAATCATTTACTATTTATTTAAATTATTATTATTATTCATTATTATTATATATTATTATTATTTTTTATTATTATTTATTTTATTATTATTATTATTATTAATTATTAATATTAATTATTAATATTAAAAATAAACTTAATATTAATATTAATATTAACATTAATATTAATATTACTTAAAATAAGTAAATATTATTCTAAAATTAATATTTATATTTAAAGAGGATTATATTCATGTGCATTTTAATATTAATTATTGAATGTAATGTAT
>JABUQX010098509.1:17500-22500 GCA_015478945.1 Trachelipus rathkii
ATTTTGAGCTAGGTTGACGAAAACGAACAAAAATTTTAGCATTTCGTTAGCAAAAGTGCAAAATCGAAAACGCCTTTAATATTTACATGTCTTGTGAATCCTAACTTGAATTAAATTGGTTTCATCCGACTATAAACCCCACCTTAAAAATCAGGCATTCACACATTCCGAATCCAACTCCGACTCCGACTCCTTCGCCCCTATTAGCCCTTAATATATATTTATTTTAGTATTCATTGTATCTAAATTTTGACTGCTAATAATTTTCTTGTTACATTTCCAATTTAGAAATTACACTGCTTAAATTCGTTAATAACGTAATATAATAATAATAATTAATTATTAAGAAAGGTGTTTAATGTTTATTATGTAAAACTACATTACTTTACCGGGAGATAAATTGTAAATTAAATTTTATTTTATTTTAATTTATATATATATATATATATATATATATATATATATATATATATATATATATATATATATATATATATATATATATATATATATATATATATATATATATATATATATAATATATATATATATTTTATATATATATATATATATATATATATATATATATATAAGCTCCAATGGGTTGATTAGTGTTCATAATGTTTTAGTTATTTTTCCCATTAAGTGTGTTATCATTGAGTGCTCCCTTGTTTTAATTGTTTTTAACTTTTATGGTTTTAATATTCGAAGAATTGGATCACCCTTATAAAAGATAAGCTATTCGTTGTAATTTTTGATCTTTTAAACTTTTTATCTATGTTAGATAGTCATAGTTAGTTTTTAGGATTGTGTAATACGTAGTTTAGATAGTACTAGGGTATATTTTTTTCCTTCGTCTTTTTAACTTTAGTTTTTAGTGTTTCTATTTTTTTTTTATTTTTATTTATTTATTTTAAACGGGTTTTAGCACAACACTTGCGTATCTGGTTATACATTATTTTAATTTATACTCATTTTTTTTGTACGTAAATGTGTTAGGGTGTATGAGTGTGTGTGTTTAAAACTTAATAGATTTTTCAATTTTACATATTTAATGTAATATACGGTTTTAGCATTTTAATCATTTACGGTTTTTTTAGTAAGGGAATAATTTTAATCTGATTTCACATTTGGTTTTCTGTCTGTTTGTTTTTGTCTGTTGTTTTGTTTGGTTGTGTGTGATGGCAGGTTTGCGCAGGCGCGGGCTTTCTATCAACTTTACTAACATCCGCGGCTTACAATCTAACTCTGCATCCGTGGAATACTACCTTTCTAACTCTAACCCTAACATTTTGCTCTTGTCTGAGACACAGATAGCTAAGAATTCATCCTCTAACTCGTTTAATATATCAAACTATAACTTATTTCATAATTTCCGTCTAAAGGGTGGAGTATGTGCCTATGTAAACATAAACACTCCTGTAACACGTCTCGAGAATCTCGAATCTCCAAACTTCGATGTTCTGTGGCTTAAAATCTTTCTTCCTTCTACTACAATAATCTTGTGCTTCTGCTACTGTTCTCCTAACAGAACAGATTTTCACGCCTTTTTTGAATATCTTACTACTTCTCACGAGACTGTTATATCTTCTCATCCAAATACTGAGGTCCTCTATTTAGGGGATTTCAATGTACACAACACTGAATGGTTGGGGTCCTCTCATACTGATTTAGGTGGGGAGGAGTCCGAATCATTTAGCATTCTCAACGATCTGGGGCAACTAATTAAAGAACCCACACACATTCCGGATCATCCACCAATTCTTGAACACACTTGACCTATGATTCACCACTAGTCCTTCTCTCTATAAATACACCATCTTCGCTCCTATTGATAAATCTGACTACAACCTTATATCTCTTAATTTTAATACTTTCTCTCCAACAGCTCCATCCTGCCCTACGCGTTTTTTTCTGGCACTTTGATCGGGCCGATTGGGGGCCTTGCGTTGCTTCTACGCTAACTATAATTGGAATGACTGCTTTGTCTCTGGTGACGCTTCGACTTCTGCTGATAAGGTGGGAGCTGAATCGTTGATGGGATGAGCAGGGTCATTCCTTTTTCAACTAAATCTTTCTCCTCCAAATTCATGGTTCGATCATACTTTTTCTGGCTATTCAGGCTAGAGACAGTGCATGGAGTGGAAAATAATCTTTCTCCTATCAATCTTGCTAATTTTCATTCAGCTAGGAATCGTTGCAGGGATACTCTTCGACGAGCAAAGCGGGCTTTCATCAAACGAAAGTGCGCTAACCTCCTTGGTTCTCCTACTGACAAATCTTTCTGGCCTCTTGACAAAAACATCTCTAACAACTTCTGTAAATCTGCCTTCCTCCTCTTATTCGGCTTCCTGATGGTTTTGCTGCTAATTCCCTCCAACTGAAAGGCCAATCCCTTCGGTCTCCTATTTTCCTCTAACTCAACTCTGGACGATTCTGGCATTCCTCATCCTCCTCCTTCTCCTCTCAGGTGTCCTATGCCTTTGCCTGTGATTACATTTGATCGGGTGCATGGGCTCCTGAAATCTATGAACGTTAGGAAGGCAGGTGGCCTGGATGGCATTCCTCCCCGAGTTTTGAGGGAGTGTGCTTCCGTGCTATCCCCGCCCCTCGTTCAACTATATTCTCTATGTCTCAATACTAGCACTTTCCCTCAGTGTTGGAAGCACGCACATGTCCAACCTATTCCAAAAAAAGGAAGCCGCTCTGATCCTTCTAACTATCGCCCTATAGCTCTCACTTGTATTCTATCTAAGATCTTTGAAACCCTTCTCAACTCTCATTTCTTAGATCATCTGAAGTCTCATTCACTTCTTTCTGATCGCCAGTATGGCTTTCAGCGCTCGAGGTCTACTGGCGATATACTTTCGTACCTTACTGATTTATGGTTTTCCGCTCTTAGGAACTACGGGGAGACTTGCGTGGTGGCGCTTGACATATCCAAGCATTTGACCGGGTATGGCATGCGTCACTGCTCTCCAAGCTCCCCATCCTTTGCGTTTCCTTCTCTTTTCTTACTTATGTCTAGCTTTCAAATCGCTCAATATCAGCTGTTGTTGATGGGGCGACTTCTTCTTCTTTTTCTGTCAATAGTGGTGTTCCACAGGGTTCTGTCTTATCTCCTACTTTATTCCTACTTTTCATAAATGATCTTCTCACCTGCACATTTAACTCTATCCACTCATATGCCGATGACTCGGCCCTTCATTCTTCAACTCATTTCAATTCTGTCCCTTTTTGCTTCTAGAATTGCCTCTCGTCTTAATCTTTCCGATTCTATTCTCGCTGATCTGGATAGAATTTCCGGGTGGGGTCGTCTGAACCTTGTGAAATTCAATTCTTTAAAACTCAACTTCTACAAATCTCCCTCTCTAAAACACCTAACTTTCCTATCTCTTTCGATGGTTCGCGCGTCTCACCTGTTGACAATATAAACATCCTTGGCCTAACATAAATAAAAATGTCTTGAATCTCGCCATCACAACGGTTGCTAGGCGGCCTCAAAGAAATTGGGAGTTCTGTTTAGACTGCGAGATTTTTTTTCCTCTTCTCAGTTACTCCAGCTATACAAGGGCTTCATCCGCCCTTGTATGGAGTACTGCTCTTATATCTGGGGGCTCTGGTTTCACCCGGCTTTTGGATAGGGTCGAGTCAAATGCCAAAAGGCTTATAAACTGTTTTGTACTTTCCAGTTCACTTGACCCTCTATCTCTGCGGCGTGATGTTGGTGCTTTATCTCTTTTCTATAGGTACCGCAGCGGCAAGTGCTCGAGGGAACTTATCACTCGCGTACCACCACCTTTTCGTCACCCTCGTAGCACTAGGGGTACTGTGTTTGCACATGAGTTTTGTGTTGATATTGGTAAATCCAGGCTAGTTCGCTGCGGTGCTTCCTTCTTTCCTGCCACCTCTGTTCTGTGGAATTATCTTCCATCTTCTGTTTTTCCTGCTGAATTTAATCTCCCCCACTTCAAAGCCTGCGTCTGTGCTCATCTGCTTAATTTACGTTAGCTGTTGACTTATGAGGCGTGCAATACCCCCTCCTTGAATGGGGCTCTGTCCGTGAGTGGTGGTGACAATTAAAAAAAAAATATATATATATATATATATATAAAAAAAAATAAATATATATATATATATATATATATATATATATATATATATATATATAAATAAATATATATATATATATATATATATATATATATAGTTATATATATATATATATATATATATATATATATATATATATATATATATATATATATATATATATATATATATATATATATATATATATAGTGTAGAGAGAGAGAGAGAGAGAGAGAGAACTATAGCTCAGTGATAGAGCACTCGCCTAGCAAGCGAGGGGGCCCAGGTTCGAGACTGGGTTGGAGCGAGAGAAAGTGAGCTATTCTCTATTAACTCTAGCTTCGTCCCACTCAGACGTTAATGAGTACATTGGTAGTGTGCTTTGCTACTAATGGGAAAACTTCCCGGCTTCCGCGATAGGTCTGGCCCTTGTTCATATCAAAGAAAAAATACATAAGCATTACAAAAGAACCAGAGTGTATTACAATGAAAAAAAGGTTTATATATATATATATATATATATATATATATATAAATATATATATATATATATATATATATATATATATATATATATATATATATATATATAGTTATTATATATATATATATATATATATATATATCAGAGCTAAGCGTTGTGCGCCTATGCGCCTATGGCGCACTATCAATCCGTAGGCGCAAAGGCGCATAGGCGCAACAATTTTTAAAAAGGCGGACTAAGCAAAGGCGCACAGCCAATTCTCTGCGCCTATAGCCGCGCCTATGAACAGGAACAAAGCATTTTTTTACTCTTAAAAATTAGAACTTAGAAGCGTGGCAAACTTGTATAATTCTAAAAACCAGTGTAAAAATATATATATATATATATATATATATATATATATATAGTTATATATATATATATA